>PVKV010019677.1:0-41646 GCA_004027835.1 Alouatta palliata | reverse complement strand
TTGGTACCAGTACCATGCTGTTTTGATTACTGTAGCTTTGTAGTATAGTTTGAAGTCCGGTAGTGTGATGCCTCCAGCTTTGTTCTTTTTGCTTAGAATTGACTTGGCTATGCGGGCTCTCTTTTGGTTCCATATGAAGTTTAAGGTGGTTTTTTCCAGTTCTGCAAAGAAGGTCATTGGTAGCTTGATAGGGATAGCGCTGAATCTGTAAATTACTTTGGGCAGTATGGCCATTTTCACGATATTGATTCTTCCTAGCCATGAGCATGGAATGTTTCTCCATCTGTTTGTGTCCTCTCTTATTTCATTGAGCAGTGGTTTGTAGTTCTCCTTGAAGAGGTCCTTTACGTTCCTTGTTAGTTGTATTCCTAGGTATTTGATTCTCTTTGTAGCAATTGTGAATGGCAGTTGGTTCTTGATTTGGCTCTCTTTTAAGTCTGTTATTGGTGTATAGGAATGCTTGTGATTTTTGCACATTGATTTTGTATTCTGAGACTTTGCTGAAGTTGCTTATCAGTTTCAGGAGATTTGGGGCTGAGACGATGGGGTCTTCTAGATATACAATCATGTCATCTGCAAATAGAGACAATTTGACTTCCTCCTTTCCTATTTGAATACCCTTTATTTCTTTTTCTTGCCTGATTGCTCTGGCCAAATGAAAACTTTATACAAAATACTTGATTCCGTCAGTATTTAACTTGTGACCAGAAGACTCTTAGCCTGTAAATTCTTTTCTGATATTAGGGAATAATCACATTTTTGTAGCATTCTTAGCTGCAGAAAAATAGGAATGAACAGAGAGGAGGGCTGATGAGATAGTTGAAATACACATTTATAAATATGTGTACAATTTAGTAATGTCATATCATCTGAATTAATATCTTTTTTTTTTTGAGATGGAGTTTTGTTCTTGTTGCCCAGGCTGGAGTGCAATGGTGCGATCTCAGATCACTGCAACCTCTGCCTCCAGCGTTCAAGCAATCCTCCTGCCTCAGCCTCCTTAGTAGCTGGGATTACAGGTATGCACCATCATGTGTGACAAATGTATTTTTGTTATTTTAAATGGATAATTAAATTATTTTTGACTATAGTCACCTTGTTGTGCTAGCAAATACTAGGTCTTAGTTATTCTTTCTAATTATTTTTGTACCCATGAACCATCCCATTTCCCCCCACCTCCCCAATACCTTTCCCAGCCTCTGGTAACCATTCTTCCACTTTCTATCTCTGTGACTTCAATTGTTTTAATTTTTAGCTCCCACAAATAAGTAAGAACATGCTGTGTTTATCTTTCTGTGCTTGGTTTGTTTCACTTAACATAATTACCTTGGTTCCATCTATATTGTTGCAAATGATAGGATCTCATTCTTTTTTATGTCTGAATAGTACTCCACTGTGTATATGTACCACATTTTCTTTATCTATTTGTCTGTTGATGGATACTTGGGTTGCTTCCATATCTTGGGTATTGTGAATACAGCTGCAACAAATGTAGCAATGCAGATATCTCTTCAATATACTGATTTCTTTTAGATGTATACTTAGGAGTGGGATTGCTGGATTGTATGGTAGCTCTATTTTTAGTTTTTTGAGGAAACTCCAAACTGTTCTCCATAGTGGATGTATTAATTTATGTTCCCACCCAACAGTGTATGAGGACTTTCTTTTCTCCACATCTTCACCAGCATTTGTTATTGCCTGTCTTTTAGATAAAAGCCAATTTAACTGTGGTGAGATGATGTCTCATTGTAGTTTTGATTTGCATTTCTCTGATAATCAGTGATGTTGAGCACCTTTTCACATACCTGTTTGCCATTTGTATGTCTTCTTTTGAGAAATGTCTATTCAGATCTTTCACCCATTTTATAATTGGGCTATTAGATATTTTTCCTGTAGAGTTGTTTGAGCTCCTTGTATATTCTGGTTAATAATTCCATGTCAGATGGATAGCATGCAAATATTTTCTCCCATTCTGTGGGTCATCTCTTCACTTTGTGAATTGTTTCCTTTACTGTACCAAAAGCTTTTAAATTTGATGTGATCCCATTTGTACATTTTTGCTTTGGTTGCCTGTGCTTCTGGGGTATTATTCAAGAAATCTTTGCCCAATACAATGTCTGGAGAGTTTCCTCCAACTTTTCTTTTAGTAGATTCATAGTTTGAGATCTTAGGCTTAAGTCTTTAGTCCATTTTGATTTGATTTTTGTATATGGTAAAAGATAGGGGTCTAGTTTCATTCTTTTGCATACAGATAATCAGTTTTCCCAGCACCATTTATTGAAGAGACTGTCCTTTCCCCACTGTATGTTCTCAGTACTTTTGTCAAAAATGAGTGCACCACAGATGTATGGATTTGTTTCTGGGTTCTCTATCCTGTTCCACTGGTCTGTCTGTTTTTATGCCAGTACCATGATGTTTTAGTGTGGGAGTTCAGTCAGGGTGGTGGGAAAAGTTTTAGAGGAAAAATTATAAAGATAGTTATAGGAAATAGTCACAAACCTTGGAAGGCTGGGGGCATTGCATAGCCTCAGTAAAAGATTTGGCTGAAGGCAGCCTAATCCTCTTTACCCTGAGTTGATTGCAGAAAAGCAAATAACAAGGGAATGTGGGAGAGTTTACCTAAGTAACTGGTTTACTCACGTAGTCATAAAACTAACCTTTAATTCATGGGCAGGATGGCTCTTCTGGGGGAGGGTGACCAGGTTAATTGCCATCTAGTGGTGTTGACTTGGAGCCTTTGTCATTGAATGTGTGCTGAATAAATGCCGGGAGGGCCAGTGAGTCAGGGCCCCCACGGCTGCTACAACTCTTTCAGTCAGCGGCATGGTCCCCTGCTCCACTCTTTCACTGAATATCGATGTCTTTAGTATGTTATTCATCCATCGCACAGCGAGGGTCTGTGGGGCAAACCCCAGCATTTTGGTTACTGTAATTCTGTAGTATAATTTGAAGTCAGTGTGATTCTTTCAGTTTTTTTTTTTTTTTTTTTGCTTAGGATAACTTTGGCTATTCTGGGTCGTTTGTGGGTCTATACAAATTTTAGGATTCATTTTTTTTTTCTATTTCTGTGAAGGATATCTTGATATTTTGGTAGGGATTACATTGAATCTGTAGATTGCTTTGGGTAGTATGGACATTTTAACAATACTCATTCTTTGAATCCATGAACATGGAATATCTTTCCCTTTTTTGTATCCTCTTCAATTTCTTGCATCAATATTTTATGGTTTTCATTGTAGAGATCTTTCATTTCTTTGGTTAATTCCTAGGTATTTTATTTTATCTGTAGCTATTGTGAATGAGATTACTTTTTAAATTTCATTTTTAGATTGTTTGCTGTTGCATATAGAAATGCTAATGGCTTTTGTATGTTGATTCTGTAACCTGCAACATTACTGAATTTATTTATTAGTTCTAATAGTTTTTTGCTGGAGTCTAGTTTTTACAAATATAAGATCATAGTATCTACAAACAAGGATAATTTAATTCCTTCCTTTCGAATTTGGATGTCCTTTCTTTCTCTCATCTGATTGTTCCAGCTTAGGACTTTCAGTGCCTTGTAGAATAACAGTGATGAAATTGGGCATCCTTGTCATGTTTCAGATCTTAGAGGAAAAACTTTCACTATTTTTCCCATTCAGTATGATACTAGCTTTGGGTCTGTCATATATGGCTTTTATTATGTTGAAGTATGTTTCTTCTATATCCTGTTTTTTGGGGGGTTTTATCATGGAGGAATGTTAAATTTTATCAAATGCTCTTTCAGCATCAAATGAAATGATCATATGGTTTTTGTACTTCGTTTAGTTGGTATGATTTATTACATTAATTGATTTGCATATATTGAAACATTCTGACATCCTTAGGATAAATCTCACTTGGTCATGATGAATTACATTTTTAATTTGTTTTTGTATTCAATTTGTTAGTATTTTGGTGAGGATTTTTGCATCAATGCTCATCAGTGATATTGGCCTGTCCCTTTTTTTTTTTTAATATGTCTTTGTCTTTGTGTTTTTTTTTTTCCTTTTTCTTTTTGTTTGTTTTGTTTTGTTTTGTTTTGTTTTGTTTTGTTTTGTTTTGTTTTGTTTTGTTTTGTTTTGAAACAGGGTCTCACTCTGATGCCCAGGCTGGAGTGTGGTTGCATGATCACAGCTCAATGCAGGCTTGACTTCCCGGGCCCAAGTGATACGCCTACCTCAGCCTTCTCAGTAGCTGAGACTATAGGCATGCACCATCATACTTGGCTTATTTTTGTACTTTTTGTAAAGATAAGGTTTAACCATGTTTCCCAGTCTGGTATCTTTGTGTTTTTGATATATTTTGACATGTTTGGGAAGCAAGGTAATACTGGCTTTGTAGAATGAGTTTGGAAGTATTTCCTCTTCGTTTATTTTTTGGAATAGTTTGAGTAGGATGGTATTACTTTTTCTACCAAGTGTTTGGTAAAATTTAGCAATAAAGCCATTGGGTCCCGGGCTTTTTGTTGCTGGGAGACTTTTCATTATAGCTTAAATCTCATTACTTGCTATTGTTCTGTTCAGGTTTGGATTTCTTCATGGTTCATTCTTGGTAGGTTATATGTGTCTAGGAATTTTTTCATTTCTTCTAGATTTTCCAATTTATTGTCATATAGTTGTTCATAGTAACCATTAACGATCCTTAGAATTTCTGCTGGATTGGTTGAAATGTCTCCTTTTTCATCTCTGATTTTATTTATTTAGGTCTTTTCTCTTTTCTTCTTCATTTGTGTGACTAAAGAATTATCAGTTTTGTTTATCTTTTCAAAAAATCAGCTTTTGTTTTGATCTTTTGTATTGCTTTTATTTCAGTTTCATTTATTTCTGCTCTGATCTTTATTATTTCTTTTCTTCTACTAATTTTGAATTTGATTTGTTCTTGCTTTTCTAGTTCTTTAAGATGAATCCTTAGGTTGTTTATTTGAAGTTTTTCTTCTTTTTTGATGTAGGCACTTACAGCTGTAAACTTCCCTTTTAGTACTGCTTTAACTGTATCCCTTAGGTCTTGTTTCCATTATCATTTGTTTCAAGGGAGTTTAAAATTTTCTTTTATTTTTGTTTTGAGATGGAGTCTTGCTCTGTTGCCAGGCTGGAGTGCAGTGACATGATCTTGGCTCACTGCAACTTCTGCTTTCCAGGTTCAAGCGATTCTCTTGCCTCAGCCTCCCAAGTATCTGGGATTATAGACACGTGCCACCATGCCCAGCTAATTTTTTATATTTTTAGAAGAGACAGGGTTTCACCATGTTGGCCAAGATGGTGTCAGTCTCTTGACCTTATGATATGCCTGCCTTGGCGTCCCAAACAGCTGGAATTACAAGTGTGAGCCACTGTGCCTGGCCTAAATTTTCTTTTAATTTCTTCATTGACCCACGGGTTATTCAGGAGCATATTTTTAAATTTTGTTTTTGTGTAGTTTCTAAAAATTTCTCTTGTTATTGATTTCTAGTTTTATTGCATTGTGGTCACAGAAGATGGTCAATATGATTTCAGTTTTTCTGAATGTTTTAAGATTCGTTCTGTGACCTAACATACAATCTATCCTTGAGAATGATCCATGGGCTGAGGAAAAGAATGTGTATTCTGCAGCCATTGGATGAAATCCTCTATAAATATCTGTTAGTTTCATTTGGTCTATAATGGAGATTAAGTCTGATATTTCTTTGTTGATTTTCTGTCTGGAAGATCTGTTCAAAGATGAAAGTGGGATATTGAAGTCTCCAGCTCTTATTATATTGGATTCTATCTCTTTAGTTCTAATAATATTTGCTTTATATATCTGGGTGCTCTAATATAGGTGCATATGTATTTCAATTGTTATATACTCTTGCTGAACTCTCCCCTTTATCATTATATAATGACCTTCTTTGTCTCTTCTTAGAGTTTTTGTCTTGAAATCTATTTTGTCTGCCCTTTTTTGGTTTCCATTAGCATGGAATATCTTTTTCCATCCCTTTCTTTTCAATCTATGTGTGTCTTTATAAGTGAAGTGTGTTTCTTGTAAAGCAACAGATCATGAGGTGCTGTGTTTCCATCCATTCTGCCACTCCATGTCTTTTGATTGGAGGGTTTAGTTCATTTACGTTCAATGTTATTATTGATGAGTGAGGACTGACTCCCACCATTTTCTCATTTGTTTTCTGGTTGCTTTCCTTCTTTCCTTCCTTCCTGTCTTCTTTTTCACCAGGATAATTTTCTCTGGTGGTAAGATTTAATTTGTTGCTTTTTATTTTTTATATATCTGTTGTATGTTTTTTGATTTGAGGTTACTGTGAAGCTTGCAAATACTATCTTATAACCCACTATTTTTAGCTGATAATAACACTGCTTGTTTAAACAAATTAACAAGCAAAGAGAATAAAGACTAATAATCTCAATTTTGTCTGCCAACTTTTAAACTTTTTGTTGTTTCTATTTATATCTCATTGTATTTGAAAGGTTGCCATGGTTTTTTTTTTTATTGGTTCATCTTTTAGTATTTTTACTTAAGATTGGAGTCGTTAAGTGTACACTTACAGTGTTATAATATTCTGTGTTTTCCTACGGACTTACTATAATATTACCAGTAAGTTTTGTACCTTCAGATGATTTCTTCTTGCTCATTACTGTTGTTTTCTTTCTGATTAAAGTTCTCTATTTAGCATTTCTTGTAGAACAGGTCTAATGTTGATGAAATCCCTCAGCTTTTGTTTGTCTGGAAAAGTATTTCTCTTTCATACTTGAAGGATATTTTTGCCCCAATATACTATTCTGGGGTGAGAGTTTTTTTACTTAAGCACTTCAAATATGTCGTGCCACTGTCTCCTGGCCTGTCCAGTTTCCACTGAAAAGTCTGCTGCCAGACTTATTATTTGTTTCTTTTCTGTTGCTGCTTTTTGAATCTTTCCTTTATTTTTGACCTTTGGAAGTTTGATTAACTGCCTTGAGATGGTCTGCTTTGGGTTAAATCTGATTGGTGTTCTATAACCTTCTTATGCTTGTTGATAACTTTTTGTAGGTTTTGGAAGTTCTGTGTTATTCCTGTGGATAAACTTTCTATCCCTGTCTCTTTCTCTAGCTCCTTTTTAAGACTAATAACTCTTAGATTTGCCCTTTTGAGGCTGATTTCTAGATCTTGTAGACATGCTTTATACTTTTTTATTCTTTTTTCACCTCTGACTGTATATATTCAAGTAGCCTGTCTTTAAGCTCACTAATGCTTTCTCCTCTTTGATTCTGATGATGAAAGACTGATATGTTCTTCACCATGTCAATGGCATTTTTTAGCTCCAGAATTTCTGCTGAATTCATTTTAATTATTTCAATCTCTTTGTTAAACTTATCTGACAGAATTCTGAATTCCTTTTCTGTGTTATCTTGAATTTCTATGAGTTTCCCCAAACAGCTATTTTGAATTCTCTGTCTGAAAGGTCATATATCGCTGCTTCTCCAGGATTGTTCCCTGGTGCCTTATTTAGTTCATTTGGTGAGGTCACGTTTTCCTGGAAGGTCTTGATGCTTGTGGGTGTTCATTGGTGTCTGAGCATTGAAGAGTCAGATATCTGTGATAGTCTCTGAACTCTAGGTTTATTTGTACCCATCCTTCTTGGTAAGGCTTTCCAGGCATTTCAAAGGACTGGGTTGTTGAGATCAAAGACATATGTACATTAAGGGACACCCCAAGCTCAGTAACACTGTGGTTCTTCCAGACTCATAGAGGTACTGCCTTGATAATCTTGGATAATGTCTGGAATAATTCTCTGGATTATCAGGCAGATTCTTGTTCTCTTCGCTTACTGTCTTCCAAACAAATGGAGTCTGTCTCTCCGTGATGAGGTGTCTGGAGCTGGGATGACACAAGCACCCCTGTAGCCACTACCACTGGGACTGTGCTGGGACAGACCTGAAGCTGGCAGAGAACTGAGTCTCACCCAAGGCCTGCCGTAACCAGTACTTGGCTACTGCCTATGTTTGCTCAAGGCGCTGGGGCTCTACAATCAGCAGGAGCCAAAGCTAGCCAGATTTGTGTGCTTCTCTTCAGGACAGCAAGTTACCCTAGACCCCATTCTTGTCCAGAGATGCCATTCATGAACCAGGGACTAGAGTCAAAAATCTTAGTAATTTACCTGGTGCTCTATTCTATTGCGGCTGAGCTAGCACAGAAATTTTGTGATACAGTCCTTTCTACTCTTGCCTCCCCTTTCCACAGGCAGAGGAACCTCACCCCAGGGCCATCACCTCCACAGGCCCATTGGGAGTGATGCTAGGCTGCCACCAATGTTCACTAAGGCCCAAGGGCTCTTCAGTCAGCTTATGGTGAATGCTGCCAGGTCTGGGACTCACTCTTCAGGGAAATGGTCTACCTTTTGGCCCAGGGAAGGTCCAGAAATTCCATCCAAGAGCCAAGGCCTCTAAATGGGGGCCCCAAGAGCCCACTTGTTACTGTACCCCACTATTGCTGAGCTGGTACCTAAGGTACAAGATAAAGTCCTCTTTATTTTTCCCTCCACCTTTTCAAGCAAGAGTCTCTCACCATGGCCACCATAGCTGGGACTGTGCTGGGTCACATCTGGAGCCAGCACATCTCTGAGTCTTACTCAAGGCCCATGGCAAGTACTGCCTGGGTGCTGCTGCTGATTATTCAGGGCCCAAGGTCTCTTTAGTCAGCAGGTGATGAGTCTTGCCAGGATGGGTCCTTTCTTTCAAGGCAGTGGATTCCTTTCTGGCCCAAGGTGTGTCTAGAAATATTGTCTGGCAACTAGGTCCTGGAATGGGGACCTAATGGCTCTGACTGATGCACTATCTTACTGTGGCTGAGCTGGCATCCAAGTTGCAAGACAAATTCCTCTTTACTCTTCTCTCTCCTCAAGCAGAAGGAAGAGTTCTCCTTTGCAGCTGAGGGATGTGCTTCCTGGTGTGTTGGGACGGGTGGCGCAAGCACTCCTGTAGTTGCCCTGGCTGTTGTCTCAGTAGGTCACATGTCCCCGACGTCCACTGGCTACAAGCCCCGCTCAGCACTAAGACTTGCCTAGGAGTTGCAGTCCTTATGGCCTAAATTGCCTTTCAAGTTTATTTAGGGCTCCAGGGCATTTTAGGCCATAATGATGAGACTTGTTGGAACTCTAGTACTGACTGTTGGGGTGGGCCATTCCCCTCTGGCTAGGGCTAGTCTAAATGCTCCGTCCATGGGCAGGCATCATTTGAGTTCAGCCCAGTTTTGCTTTCCGTTGTGACAGGGCAGCTCTGAGTTCAGTGTGTCTCACAATCTCTGCACTGTCCCTCTCCCAAGCACACAGATTCTCTCTCTGCACCATGTGGCCATTGTCAGAGGATAGGGGTAGGGTGTCATCAATAATTCAAGACCATCCTTCTTACTCTCTTCAGTGCCTCTTTCAACAATATGAAGTTAAAACCAGGCACTGTGAGTGCTCACCTGATTTTTAGTTCTTAGGAAGGTACTTTATTTTATATTCTGTTTTTCATGACGTCCTTGCCTGAAGGAAGGCGCTTCTTATGTGTAGTTTTTAAATTTGGTGTTCCTGTCTGGGGACCATCAGTGGAGCCTTCTGTTCACCCATATTGCTCTGCCCTCTCTCTCTAATTTTGTTGTTTTTTTAAAAATGGGATTTCACTCTGTTGTCCACGCTAAAGTGCTGTGGCATAATCACAGCTCACTGCAGCCTCAGCCTCCTGAGCTCAAGCAATCCTCCTACCTCAGTCTCCCAAGTAGCTAGGACCACAGGTTTGCCCCATCATGCCTGGCAAGGTTTTTAAATGTTTGACATTTTTTGTAAAAATGGGGTCTCAAGTTGCCCAGGCTGGTCCCAAACTCCGGGGCTCAAGCAATCTTTCCACCTCAGCTTCCCAAAGTGCTGATATTACAGGCATGAGCCACCGCACCTGGCCAGGGTTTTGTAAACATAGGGATGACTTTTTCATTTGGCGGAACACCCTACTTCCTCATAATAGCATTTGCACTGTACATATCCCAGAAGAGAAAGTACAAAATGCCAAGAATAACCTAAGTAACTCTTTAAAATAAATTTATATTTTAATCACACAACATAAATCTTCACACATTTAAAATAAGTGTGAGATTATTCTTTTTCACCCCAGAAATGGGGTCTTGCCATGTTGCTCAGGCGGGTCTCAAACTTCTGGCCTCAAGCAATCCTCCCAACTCAGCTTCCCTAGTAGCTGGGTTTACAGGTATGCCCCAGTACACCTGGCAGATTATTCTTTATTCCAGGTAGAAACAAAGTTTAGAACAAACCTTGGTTTGAAATTTCTGCCATTTCTGTGGATATTTCTGAACTCCTTTTATTATTTATTAATTAATTTATTTATTTTGAGATGGAGTCTTGCTCTGTTGCCCAGGCTAGAATGCAGTGGCGTGATCTTGGCTCACTGTAACTTCCACTTTCTGGGTTCAAGGGATTCTCCTGCCTCAGCCTCCAAAGTAGCTGGGATTATGGGCATGCACCACCACCACCACTGGCTAATTTTTGTATTTTTAGTAGAGGCAGAGTTTTGCCATATTGGCCAGGCTAGTCTCGAACTCCTGACCTCAGGTGATCCACCTGCCTCCACCTCCCAAAGTGCTGGGATTATAGGCGTAAGCCACTGTGCCTGGCCTAATGATACATCTAAAAGAAGTTCGCATACAGCCATAGAGCTGGTAGGACTTTTATTCTAAGGTTTGTTTTAAACAAAAGGAAACTAACCTGGCAAATACAATTTTAAAGATAACTAAAACATATTAAAAGTAAGTAACTATGACTCTTAGGATCAGCTAGATACTGCTGGGTAGAAAAAGGGGTGACTTCTGTCCTCCAGGGGTTGGTGTCAAGGTTTAGTTGACAAGACTAACACACAGGCCCTGAAAAGTGTTGGCTGAGTGCCACACTGGTTCAGGCTGTAGGTCATTGGAAAAGAGAGCCCAGTGTGGAACAAGGCAAGTTGTGGTATTAGATCCTCACTTTCTACTGCTGTAGCCTTAATGCTGACTTGGCGAAGATGACCAAGTGCACTCAGCAAAGCTGAGAGAAACTGGGCTCAAGCTCTCAGGATTCCCATCTATTCCAGAATAATAAATGTTAGATAAGTTCTTGCTTAAGAAGAACCAAAGACTCCTTTTCCATTGAGGCAAATCTAAATGATTCCAATTTAGAAAACATGTATTGTTTTTTCTGATGGAAGATAACACTAGCTTTACTTTTCAAATTTCCTCCCATGTTTCATGTGAAGGAGTTAAGGGCACACTGCCCCAAAATATGCTGCTTTGGCAAATTAATTATTTTGAGCTGAAGGCACTTGAGAAACAGCAGATGCAGGAAGGGCTCTCTAACCTCCCCTTTTCTACTTAAGAACAGGCCATAAAACTTCCCCTGAGAACTTCCCCATCTGCCCTCTTTATACCAGAAAGACAAGAAATTCTTATCACCAGAGACTGGGAATTGACATTGAAATGGATCTGTATAAACAAACTGAATAAATAATCTTTATCTCCCACTAGTTTTATCCCCATTCATATATCTCCCAGTCATTTCCCACAGTTTATTACCCCAGTCCAACCCCTTTGTCTTGTTATTTCTTCATAAATACACCATTTATTTGTCAAAAATGTTTTAAAATATTTCTGCTCTGGTCACTTCTTTAGAGTATCATTTTCTTGTGCAGGCCCATGTACATGTAAAAAGTTAATAAAACTTGACTGCTTTTCTCCTGTTTATCTGTGTTATGTCTGTTTAATTTTTAGTCCAAACCAGAGAACCTAAGAAGGTAGAGGATAATGTGTTTCCTCCCCAACAGATGTAACATGTTATTTTATGTTATTAAGTATACTTTTAAGACCATTGTAATTCAATATAGAAAATAAAGAAAAGAAAGGAAAGAAGGAAAAACTAGAGCCTAAATGCTTACCTGCAAGGGCACAAGTAAGTAAAATGCAGCAAATGCATACAATAGAATGTTACGCAACAGATGAAAAGAATGAGACAGAAATACATGTGCGATATTGACAAAGAAATCCAATACGTATTAATTGAAAACAGCAAGCTGCTAATTAACACAGGGCATATAAATTCATTTATGTTAAAAGACCCAAACAGACACACATACACCTCATGAAACAAAAGTATATATTTCTATAGGTACTTAGTATTCATTTATTTACATAATCACATAGAAAAACTCTGAAAGACATGCCTCCAAATGGCAACAATCTCTGGGAAGTATGGCATGCAGGCAGGATGCAAATATACATCTGTGTTCTGTAAAGACTTCCCATCCTTTGAGCTGGAGCTACAAGGTAAAAATAAAAACAAATAAATGACAAAAAGGATTTCCCAATAGATACTCATATATTTTCCTGTTTTTCTTAGAGTCAAAATCAAAGAGGGCTGGGCACACTGGCTCATGCCACTAATCCCAGCACTTTGGGAGGCCAAGATGGGCAGATTACTTGATCTCAGGAGTTCAAGACCAGCCTGAGCAACACTGATGGTGGCAGGGGCTTGTCTGGAGCAGCCCTTGCGAGGATGCCAGCTGCAGTGGTGGGGGCACAGCCATGGCTGCAAGAACCATGGAGCCAGCGGGGCCGGGAACAGATGATCCCAGCAAGAACCCAGCACCCTGCAGTCACCCAGCCACGGCTCTGGACCCAGGCATGCCTGTACTCTCAGGGCCCTGTGAAGCCCTGCAGGCTCCCACTCCCTGTCCTCTCCTAGCTCTCAGCACCAGGACACCACTGACACACCACCCCCTGCCAGTGCCACCTCAGCCCCCTCCAGAAACTGCACGCACTTCCTCCATTCTGAGCCCATAAAATCCTCAGAGTCAGCCAGACTCACACTCAGGAGGACCTGCCTGTGAATAGGAGCTACCCACTTCTGGTCTCTTCTCTGCTGAGAGCTGTACCATAGTTCATAAAGCACTTCTCTGCCTTGCTCACCCTCCAGCTGTCTGCATAAGTTCATTTTTCCTGAAAGCTGGATAAGAACCCAGGACCTGCTGAATGGCAGGAGCAAAGGGAGCTGTAAGACTTTCCTAGCTGGCTCCCCGAGCTGTGGGGGTGGGGAGGAGCTAAAGGGGCTGTAACACTGCAGCCCTCCTGCCCTCCATGGGCACTAGGCAGCTGTCCCATGTGACAGGAAGCAGCGGTGGGGCAGGGCCAGCCCAGGAGTCCCGGGCTGAAGCAGGGCAGTGGGACTGAAAGAGCTGCAACACAAATGGGCTGAAGCATGCTCCCCACTCCCCTCACCTCACCACACCGTGCTGGAGGCAATGAGGAGGAGAGAAGAGAGGGCTCTCTTCCTGGAACCCAGACCTCGGGGCTCCCAGAGTCAGGGCTCTGACATGCTGTAATGCCCTCTTTAGGACTCTGCGGTTCCTGACATCTCTGAGCTTTTGGGTGCCACTGCATTCCCCATGTCCAGACGCTGCTGCCTGCAGTGGAAGTCGCTTGCAATACATCTGGTCCAGCTGCATCCTTGCACAGAGCCAGTGCTTGTGCTGATGCCTGGAGCTGTCCACCCTGCCACAGCAACCAGCCTGCCTGGCTGTGCACAGTGGCCAGACCCCACGCTCGCTAGCTCACACACCCCACAGCCATTGCCACTCAATGCCTGGCTCCGTCTTGGCATGCATGAGACCTGGGCCAGTAGCAGCAGCTGAGATCAGCCTACCGGGTTGAGTGGGCGAGCCCAGTGAGCACAAGCAAAACTCAAGCAGAGGTGCTGCAGGCCGGCGAAGCAATACCCTAAGAATCCTGAGACAACATGGCAAAACCTGGTCTCTACCAAAAATACAAACATTAGCCGAATGTGGTGGCGCACACCCGTAGTCCTAGCTGCTCAGGAGGCTGAGGCAAGAGGATTTCTTGAGCCAGGAGTCGAGGCTGCATTGAGCCATGTTCACATCGCTATACTCAAGCCTGGGCAACAGACCCTGTCCCCAAAAAACAAAAAAAAGGATCAAAATCTGTATTCCCTACCCCCTACTTCTCTGATCTCATTTTCCCTTTTACTAATTGATTTTATTTTCCCTTTTACCAATTCCCTACCCATTCTTCTCTGATCTCATTTTCCTTTTTACTAATTGTAATCTCCTTGCTAAACCTCAAATATACATGCATTGATGCACCTTAGGGCTTTGTAAAAGACAGCTCCCTTTGCAAAGAATGCTCTGCCTCTGTTTACCTGTATTGCCCATTAATTCACTTCCTTCAAGTTTTTCAGGTGGTAGCTTCTCTGTGAGGCCTACCGTGATTTAACTACAATTCCCACTACTAGCATTCCCAGTCTGCCTCGTCTTATTGTTGATAGCATTACTCACCTTCTAACATATTATGTATAATTTGTTACTTATTATGTTTGTTTTTCTCCTTTCACTAGAATGTAAGTTCTATGAGGGCATGGATTTTTACTTTCTTTGTTCATCAGTGTATCCTTAGTTCTTAGAATTGTGCCCAGTATACCCATCAGTGCTTGATAACATGTTAACTTACAAATCTTCACAAGAATATATTCATGTGTTTTGCATGTTTTTAAAAATCAAAGACTGTGAGTCAATAATCACCAATTATACAAACAAAAAGTGAATAAAATGTTCAAGGAGCTCCTGGGTTCTGTGGAACAAAGTTTGAAGACCTCTGGCTAAAGCAAACTCAGGCAGAGCTCACATTGATTTAGGGACACCACTTGCAATGCGTACTATTTTACCCTGGAACGTCTATTTTTCAAAACACTGGGAATAAACTAACCATTCCCAGGAGCCTCTGTGACATCCCCAAGGATAGCTTTTTGTTTTGTTTTTGTTTGAGATCAGGTCTGGCTCTGTTGCCCAGGCTGGAGTGCAATGGTGCAATCATAGCTCACTGCAGCCTTGAACTCCTGAGCGCAAGTAATCCTTCCACTTCAGCCTCCTGGGTAGTTAGGACTACAGACACATGCTACCACACCCAGCTAATCTTTTAAAAAATTTCTGTGGAGATGTAGTTTCCCAGGTTTCTCCTGAATACCTGGCCTCAAGCAATTCTTCTGCCTCAGCCTCCCAAAGCACTGGGATTATTGGTTTAAGCCACCACATCCAGTCTTCCAATTCTCTCTCTCTCTCTCTCTCTCTTTCTCTCTCTCTCTCTCTCTCTTTTGTAGAGGCAGAGTCTCCCACTGTTCCTCAGGCTGGTCTCAAACTCCTAGGCTCAAGCGATCCTCCCACCTATCTCTTTATTATCAAGATTCATAATTATATAATTATTATTTACAAGCTCCTCAACTGTTGTAGTTTTGACTTCTCATTTTGCTAATTATATGATAAGCTTCTCAGAGTTACAGGCAGATTTTATGCTTCTGTAGTCCAATAGTGCGATTCTGTTCACATAGCAATTATTTAATCAAGGCTTTAAAATCAGCATTGTAAACCAAGTGATAATATAAATGAGCCTATAAACATTACCCAAATTCACACAGAACTTTGAACTTTGAAATACTAAATCTATTTCAATGATTTTTTCTGAATTTTGAAAGCCAATTACCAGAACAGAACATTGGCAACTGACAAGTTTTTCTCGTTAACTCTTCAGATTTATGTACTGCAAGGTGGCACAAACAGTTCTCAGACAGGAAAACTCAAATCAAAGCTAATATTTTTACTAGACAGACCAACCCCACCTCTCTTTATTACCTGGCGTATGCATGTGGCCGTTCACAAATGTCTGGAGTCTGAGAATCTAGGTATAAGAGAATTTACGATCGGTACCTAGATCAGCTTGACAGAGAATAAAGACTCCCGAGAGCGCAGTGCCACCTGGTTGGTTATTTCATTTTCAAAAGGCTGACTATCTAGACAACAAATGCAGCAAACTTAATACATTTACATAATGAAGCACTTATATGTTTGATTATATGTTTTGTGGCAGAGAAGGCAAAGGAAAATGGCATAAAGTAAGGAGAAATGTTTAAATAGAAAAAAGTAAAAGAATTTATAATTATAAAAAACTATAAAGAATGTATAATTATAAAAAATTATAAATAATTTATAATTTTAATTGTAAAATTTTTTAATTAAAATTATAAAGAATTTATAACTCACTAAAAGAGGATATGACATCAACTGGCATACAGTCTCATAATCTTAAAAATTAACAAGTATTTGACACATAGCATACATATAAAGTTATCTTAGGTGAAGAAAATCAGAACTTAATATAACAGTCACTGATTTTGAAATTTAAGAAAAAATATTCATGAACTGGCAGCTATTAGAAATTAATCTGAGAGAATGAAAGTTGTTTTGTTTTGTTTTGTTTTTAAGACAGGGTCTTGCTATGTTGCCCAGATTGACCTCCAACTCCTGGGCTTGAACTTCTGGGCTCCAAGGATCCTCCTGCAAAAGCCTCTGAGTGGCTGGAGCTGCAGGCACAAGCCACCACACCTGGCTCAGAAAGAGTAGTGTGTGTGTGTGTGTGTGTGTGTGTGTGTGTGTGTGTGTGTGTGTGTATTTGTTTCTTTTGAGACAGGGTCTCACTCTGTGCCCCAGGCTGGAGTGCAGTGGCACAATCTCGGCTCATTGCAACCTCTGCCTCCTGGTTCTAGCAATTCTCCTGCCTCAGCCTACTGAGTAGCTGGGATTACAGGCGTGTACCACCATGCTCAGCTGATTTTTATATTTTTAGTAGAAACGGGTTATCACAATGTTGGCCAGGGTGGTCTTGAACTCCTGACCTCAAGTGATTGGCCCGCCTCGGCCTCCCAAAGTGCTGGGATTACAGGTGTGAGCCACTGTGCCCCACCAGAAATAGGGTTTTGATAGTTATTACTGTTTCTTTCTCTATCGGTTTACTAAAGTTCACCACTGTCAGTGATTTTTGAGTGAGAAAGAGGCAAAAGAATATTAAGAAGAAATTCATTCAGTCAGGGAAAGAGGTAGTTTTAAAAAGAAAAAGGTAGGAAGATGCTAAGAAGAAAACGGCATATAAAAGAAGGGGGAGAAACATAGAAACATTTGCTAAAAAAGCAAAACCTGGAGAGACAGGAACCAGTGGCAGAAAGGGATCTGTTACTGTGCAGGTTGGATATTAACTCAAATGAATCTCAGATGTCTCACAACAACCCTAGATGGTATTGTTGTCATCCTCATTTTCAAATGACAAAACCAAGTGACAGCATGGATTAAATAACTTGCTCAGTTATTCTAGGGGACCGTGGAGGGAGATGAGATTGAGGCAACATTCCTCTTTGTTGCTGTTGCTGTTGGTAGAGACAGGGTCTTGCTTTGTTGCCCAGGCTGGAGGCAGTGGCTCCATCATAACTCACTGCAGCCTCAATCCACTGGGCTCAAATTGAGGGAATGGGCTCTTTCCAGGCCCATGAGGGGGGGTAGTTTTAAGGGCAAGAATTTTCCAGCACCATGCCCCGCTCCGACCTCTCTCCATCTGGGAGATTCAACAGTATATGTTTGAATTTCTTGGACATGGGAAGAAACTAAAAGTCAATCACTCCAGCACAAGTTTTAAGGAACTCCTTTCATTGGCCAGAGGAACTTGAGAAGCGGGGAATTTCTGCTAGGATAAATTCCCCTGCTCCTTCAACCACACCGGATTTCCAGCTCTCTGGAATCCCCTCCCACATGGTGGGAGTTCCCTTTCACCTGTCCAGATTTCCCCTCTGGAATCCCCTTCCACACTCTTCGCGGAAGTCTTTCTTCTTCTCCTTTCCTTCTCTTTTCTCTACCTAAATAAAATCACCTTCTGCAACACTTCTTGGGTCTGATATTTACTTTTACAAGCATGCGGTGCACCTGTGGTGGCCCCACTGCTTATTCTTTAAGAGGTTGAAGGCCAAGAACTCACAGCATTCTCTCAGGGAAGCCGTGCCTCACCGGCACTCAAGAAAAAACCCAGTTACAAAATGATCCACCTACCTTGACCTCCCAAAGCACTGGGATTACAGGTATAAGCCACCATGCCTGGCCTAATTGCATGCTCTAAAGCATATTTTTCACCACCTCTTATGGAAACACGTAAACATTCCAAAAGATAAGTTTCCATCATTCTTTCAAATAGTGACAACTGATTCAGCAATTTAACATAAATCTATTTGCCTTTGTTCCAATATACTTTAATTTTTAAAAATTATTTATTTATTTGTTTTTGAGACAGAGTGTTGCTATGTCATTGCCCAGGCTGGAATGCAGTCTCAGCTCACGGCAACCTCCACTGCCGGGTTCAAGTGATTCTCATGCCTCAGCCTCCCAAGTAGCTAGGATTATAGGCATGTGCCCCCATGCCTAGCTAATTTTTTGTATTTTTAGTCGAGACGGGGTTTCACTATGTTGCCAAACTGGTCTCAAACTCCTGGCCTCAAATGATCCACCTGCCTCGGCCTCCCAGAGTGCTGGGATTACAGGCGTGAGCCACCATGCCCAGCCTGGACTTTAATTTTGAAGTAATTATTTTTCCCCCCAAAAATTCTAGATGTTTCCATCTTTGGAGAAATGGCAGTGTGCCCTTTCACCTACACCAAAGAATATGGTAAAGCATATTCGTTCATTCCTTCGTTCATAAATTGCATGCCTATGTGCAGAACTGTGATCTGTATCGTGTGTATATGACAGAATAAAACACACCTGGACACCTGGCTTGTATTCTCCAAGAACTTACACAGTGACTTTTAGGGGATAACTTGGAAGATGTTCACTGGTTTAGCATCTAATAAACTGTGTAATTTTGAAAACAAGGAGTTACATTAGAAAACTCAACATTATCTGATTTTTAAAATGTAGACATTGGGATGGGGATTCTCTCTAATGAACTTGGGTTTAGGCTTTGGATTAGACAGGCTGCTCACATTTCTTTGATCTTTAAGAGCAGGCCTGGTGTCAGGGAAATATCACAGTGTGAAGATCTTGGCAGGACCTAAGAAGACTCTTAGATTTGTATCTTCTTATGTTACCATCATTTCTTACTTCAAGTACCATTGTCGTATTGTGTCAGTTGTGCTGCAACACTTTCTAGAACTGATTGAACACGATCTTCACACAGTGCTGGGCCCACCTACTCCATTTGGTTCTAACTGGAGAAATCTGAGGTCCTCATACTTCTTAGTAACACCGTGATTTTAACTTTCTCCATGATTCATTTTTGTGGAAGGCTGCCTTGTCAGGTTTCAAAAAAGGCTCAGGAATTACATAGTTCTTCTCTGTTCTAAATATGTCATTCATGTATTCAAGATTCTTTTTTTGTTGAATGCCTACAATGTGCCAGACCCTGTGCTAATTGGTAGGATTATATAGAAAGAAGACCTAGGCTGGGTGCTGTGGCTCATGCCTGTAATCCCAGCACTTTGGGAAGCCAAGGTGGGCAGATCATGAGGTCAGGAGTTTGAGACCAGCCTGGCCAACATGGTGAAACCCCATCTCTACTAAAAATACAAAAATTAGCCAGGCATGGTGGCATGCACCTGTAATCCCAGCTACTCGGGAGGCCGAGGCAGGAGAATTGCTTGAACCTTGGAGGCGGAGGTTGCAATGAGCTGAGATCGCACCATTGCACTCCAGCCTGGGTGACAGAGTGAGACTCTGTCTCGGAAAAAAAAAAAGAAAGAAAGAAAAGAAAGAAGACCTAGTCCCTGCCTTTAAGGAATTCACATTCTAAAGGAGAAGCAAGGGAAGGAAACAAAGTGTTATAATGCAGGTTAGTGAGTGTTCGAATAGAAGTAAGCATTGGATGCTGGAATACACAGAAGGGGAACTTGGACTGGGAGTCTCAGAACAAACATCTTGGAGGAAATGACATCTAAATTTTGAAGTTTGCCAAGAAAAGAAGTAGGGCGATGAGTTAAAGGAAGAGGGAAAAAAGTACACCAAATGGGATCGGCTTAAGAAGTGTATAAAGAAAAAGGTTGAATGGACTCACAGTTCCATGTGGCTGAGGAGGCCTCACAATCATGGCAGAAGGTGAAAGGCACGTCTTTATATGGCAGCAAGCAAGACAGAATGAGAGCCAAGCAAAAGGGGTTTCCTCTTATAACACCGTCAGATCTCATGAGACTTATTCATTGCCACGAGAACAGTATGAGGGAAGCCACACCCATGATTAATTATCTCCCACCAGGTCCCTCCCACAGTGTGGGAATTATGGGAGCTACAATTCAAGATGAGATTTCAGTGGGGACACCATCAAACCATACCAAGAAGGAAAGTTGGAAATGGAAGAAATGACACTGGAGCAGTGGCAGGGAATAGATTACAAAGAAAGTATCTTTCATGCAATGCTAAAGAATTTTAATTTTACCTAGAAGTTGCAATTGGAAGAATGTAAACATAAGCATGCTTTGATCAGCGTGTAAAGAATGGACAAGGGGTGACCCTGAAGGCAAAGGAAACCAGTTGGAAAACTCCTGTGTGGTAGTGAGGATGGAGCAGAGGAGACAAATTATAGATGTGAAGGAGCAAAGGCTGGTTCCTGGGTTTTGCCTTGGGAGGCTGAGTGGGAGGCATTGCCATTCATTACAAGAGGCGATTTAGAAGGAATAGACTTGGGTGGGAATTCCATTTTGGATATGTGGAAGTTGAGGTGCCTAGAGGCCCACAATGACCATTTTCAGTCCATGTCTGGATATTTTAGTTTGGAGCTTAGGAGAGAAATCTTGGCTGGGAGTGAAGTGGCAAGTCACCAGCATATAGGTGACAGGTGCAGTCATGATGATGTATTGTCTTTCACAAGGAGAGTACACATCATGAGAAGATGGTTGATGGTGGACAGTGAGAAGCAGCTGCTGGATATTTAGAAGGAAAACAAGAAAAGTAATGACGGGAAAGATAAGACTGTTTAATGAGAGAGGAGGGACCGAGAGCGTTAAATGTAAAGAGATCAAGTAAGCTAAAAAGAACTGCTGTATCTAGCCAGTAAGAGGTCAGCGTGGACCTTTGAGATGAATGTTTCACTGGTGTGGTGGAGTCAGAGGGCGGAATGCAGGGAGTTGAGAAGTGAATGAGAAATGGGAAAGTGAAGCTATAAATGTGGTCAGGGAAGTCTAAAGCCTAAGAGTTTGGTTAACTTTAATCTTGGTCTTGTTTACTTTTGCTATGTGTTTTCCTTCTTGCCTTGACACATTTTCCACTTTCTCTCTTCTACCTGATTTCCGATGACTGACTGAGCGTTCTCAGGTTCTTTCTGGAATGTTTTTCATTTAATTATTAATCTACAAGTACTTATTAACCTTATCTGACTTTTGCAGTGGAAAATAACTGACTTTGGGATGAAATAGGGCTGCGTTTGAATCCCTTGCTAGAGTTCTCAGGGGCTGCTTTTTTTTGCTATCAACAGGAGTCTCTATAAAGAAATCCTCTCAAACCAGCCACAGCCAGGGGCCCGGAGCCGAGACTGCTGGGGCTGAGGCAGCTCTTTCCTCCACTTCTGTCTCTCTGGGAAATGTCTGTTCTCATCTCTGCTTTTCTCTACACTTAACAGTCCACACGTTTTCTAGAAACTGCTAGGCCAGTTTGACATCTCTCTCAATCTTAGCTCCTTCCATTACACAGCTCAGGAGCCTGAACTTCTCTCAGTATACATTTTTAAGAGAATATGTTTGTTGACTAGCCAGGAATTGACTTTAGGATCATGTAGTTCAAATAGCAAGAAGTGGCCGGGTGCGGTGGCTCACATCTGTAATCCCAGCACTTTGGGAGGTGGAGGTGGGACAGTCACTTGAGGTCAGGAGTTTGGGATCAGCCTGGCCAACATGGTGAAACCCCATTGCTACTAAAAATACAAAAATTAGCCGGGCACGGTGGCATGCACCTGTAATCCCAGCTACTTGGGAGGCTGAGGCAGGAGAATCGCTTGAACCTGGAAGTGGAGGTTGCAGTGGGCCAAGATCGTGCCATTGCGCTTTAGCCTGGGCGACAGAGCAAGACTTGGTCTCAAACAAAAAAAGCAAGAAGTGTCAGTTGGTACAAACAGGACCAAACATTTAAGCAAGAGCTATGAGTAAGGGGCAGTTCCCAGGAATAAAGGTTTGAACTAGACAGAAACTGGTGTGGAATTTTGGACAAATCCCTCAATCTTTTCAGTCTTAAACACAGAGTGAAGTTAAAACTTAATGAATGCAAGGCAGGGTATTGCATATAGCTCACACCTGTAATCCCAGCACTTTGGGAGATTGAGGCAGAGGATTGCTTGAGGCCAGGTATTTGAGACCAGCCTGGACAACATAACAAGACTCCCATCTCTACAAAATAATTACACCTGTAGTTTTAGCTACTCAGGAGGTTGAGGTAGGAGGATTTCTCGAGCCCAGGAGTTCAAGGCCGCAGTGAGCTGTGACAGTGCCACTGTACTCCAGCCTGGGTGACAGAGCAAGACTGAATCTCTAAAATAAATAAAAATCTTAGTGGATGCTATGTTGTGCGGGAAGAACTCTATCTCTAGCTGCTAAGAGCACTGCCAGGGGACAGCACTCATCTGTCATCCTCTCCAGGTATTTCCTGATGGTAGAAGACAGCGTCCTTGTTCAGTCATGTCCTCTTTCCAAGGACTGTCTACATCCAATTAGTGCTTGATGTGGGGGTAATAAAAACCTGTTCCCCAGACCCCCATCAAGTGGGCACAACTCTAAGGGACATTGCAATTCCAGAGCTCCCTGCAGAGGACGGTGGGCCTCTGTTGTGACATGACAGGCCAATTTCTCCCTCTGCCCATTCCTGCTTCTGTCCTTTCCCTGTCATATGTGTTGTTCCCAAAAGTGTTACCTAATAAACTTCCTGCACACTACTCTCAGTCTCAGAATTGGCTTCCTAGGAATCCCAACCTGTGGCAATACCTTACCTCCATCTTATAATTTTTTAAGGAAGAAATGAATGGAATAGGACCACTCTTGGGACACCTTAATTGAAAGCGCATTCTCTGAGCTCTTACCATGAAATTTTCTGCTGTGACTTTTTTTTTTTTTTTTGAGAAAGAGTCTCACTTTGTTGGTGTGATCCTGGCTCACTGAAACCTCCCTTGTCTGGGGTCAAGTGCTTCTCATGCCTCAGCCTGCAGAGTAGCTGGGACTGCAGGCCTGCACTACCACACCTGGCTAATTTTTGTATTTTTAGTAGAGACAGGGTTTCACCATGTTGGCCAGGCTAGTCTCGAACTCTTGGCCTCAAAACATCTGCCCACCTCAGCCTCCCAAAGTGCTGATTACAGGCATGAGTCACAACACCCGGCCTTCCACTACTGCTTTTATTGAGGCCTTCTGTTCTCCGAGCCTCTGCATCTGTGTGTGTTGCAGAGCACTACTGACTTCTTTACATTATGCTCCCTTCTCTTTTTTGTGCTCTGCAGTAACTTAAGATTTGCTCCCACAGAGTATTTTCCCTTTGGTTAGGGTCAACTGCATGAATGTTAATCCTGTGTAACTACACAGGGCCCAGCACTTGGAAGGGTCCCAGGCTTGATTTAATGCTCTATTCTTGCAATCTTGAAATTCCTTTTCCCTTTTTTTGAGATGGAGTCTGAAGTCTAGCTCTCTGTTACCCAGGCTGGAGTGCAGTGGCATGATCACAGCTCACTGCAGCCTCAGCCTTCTGGGCTCCAGCAATCTTCGCATCTCAGCCTCCTTAGTAGCTGGGACTACAGGCGTGCACCACCACATCTGGCTAATTTTTCGATTTTTATATAGAGACAGGGTCTCACTACTTTGTCCAGACTGGTCTCAAACTCCTGGGCTCAAATGATACACCCACCTCGGCTTACCAAAGTGTTGGGATTCTTAATTTTTTAAAAATGGCTCTGCATATTCATTTTGTAACAGGCTCCAGAAAAAATAAAATTATACATATATATATATATAACTGCTCTTCCTTTTGGCTCCCTGCCTCCTAAGACATGAGATAGATCTCCTGAGCCTGGATAAAACCTACCCTTGGTGTGTTACCAAAGGCTCAGTGACTTCACTGGTTAGATCTCTGTTGCCCCCACATTTGCTTCACTTGTTCAGATGAACATGCTCTCCTGGTGTAACTCACTTTCCTCATTTTTCCATCTCCTGACAAGGTCTCTGGGAAGATAACCAACCACCATTGTCCCCAAGCCCTGCTATATACACCCTGGTGTCTTTTACAGAAATGTACATAGGTCATAGATTCTCAATACTTATCACAGGTAGACTGACTTATTAGGCTTCTCTTACCTTCTTATTAGGTAAATTATAAAACAAATGAACACAAGAGCACTTCAATAGAAATTAAATCAGTTTGGAGACACATCAGGCTGCAAAATTCCATACTAGAATCCACCAGCAGATGAGTCATTCTTGGAGGTCAAGAACTCCATGATTTCACAGCCTTGAACACTAAGTATGACCATGAGTGGACCATTTCTACATGGTCATTTGTAAATCCTATGCTGTTTGAAGTGGTCATTCTGTTCACTCCTTCACACTTGCTCCTCAGTTATATTCATTTGGCTTGTACATAATTTAGTTCTCTACCCTAATTTATGTGACATATGCTCAGTTATCAACTCTAGTGTTCATTTATCCACTAAGTTAGAGTTTCCGGGCTATGTCTTTTTTTTTTTTTTTTTTTTTGAGAGTCCCACTGTCACCCAGGCTGGAGTGCAGTGGTGCAGTCTTGGCTCACTGCAACCTCTGCCCCCCAAGTTCAAGTGATTCTCAGGCCTCAGCCTCCTGAGTAACTGGGATTACAGGTGCGTGGCACCACACCCGGCTAATTTTTGTATTTTTAGTAGAGACGGGGTTTCACCATGTTGGCCAGGCTGGTCTCAAACTCCTGACCTCAAGTGATCTGCCCACCTCAGCCTCCCAAAGTGCTAAGATTACAGGTGTGAGCCACTGCACCGGGCCCTTTGACTCTTTTATATTACATATACAGTGTTGCAGTCCGGATGCCAAATAAACACAGCTGGATTTTAAAAACTGTTTAATGCATGTACTTTATTAACACTGAGATAATGTGGTTTTATTCTACTCAGAGTTACTCTAATACATACATTTAAAACAATGGTCAAAGCAGCAATTACATTAACTCGCTGTAGGAGTCATTAGACACTCAGGTAGTACTTTGGTAAATTATGAAACAAATGTACACAAGAGCACTTCAGTAGAAATTAAATCAGTTTGGGGACACATCAGGCTGCTAAATTCCATACTAGAATCCAACAGATGAGTCATTCTTGGAGGTGGAAGAACTCCATGATTTCACAGCCTTGAACACTAAGTATGACCATGAGTGGACCATTTCAACCATCTACCAACCAATGGGAGAGTCAATTGGTTTCATCCCAAATGCCAAAAGTGACAGGCAGGCCATCACAACTTGGCTTGTTCACCTTGTAAAGACATGACTTTATTTCTGCTTAAGTCATCTATATAAGTGAATCTAATAAATACAATAAAATGTAACTCAACCCAAATCGCATGTCACTTTCTACATACATGGGTATATGAGAACCATGGAGGTGCTAAAGAAAAATAGAAGCATTTTCTTATTATCATACTACTATGAAATTAAATTTATGTCCATTCTTAGGAAAGAAACTAAGTGTCTTGTTTGATATTGATGAGTAGGCCTACTTATTCTCTACCAAAATCCTAAAAAAAAATCAAATTTCACTTAAAAAAAATAATTTCCATCTTTCAGATTATGTGCTAATAATTCTTTTTTTTAAGTGTTGAAACATGGGGAAAGTTCACATTATAGAGTACAAAGGATCAAAACAGATCCCTCCAAAGTGGACATCCCCCCAGAAAAATGCATAAGACTTTGAAGCACTTAAGAAATACAAACATCTGTAACAAATGAACAGCTGATGGAGAACAGGACAGTGTTTACTTCTGAATCTATAAGGTACTTAAGAACTTATACTTGTGGAAAATCACAAGGACTTTAGAATATTTCACCAAATAGATGGTGGCAAATAGTTTGGCAACACTTATTAGAAAGGTGATTTATATACTACACATAAATGAAAAACAAACCCAAACACAGTGATGTGTTTTACTACATTAATGTAAATTACACTACACCTACACCCACATGGCAAATTCAGTTAGAACTAAAAAACTAGAGCAGTCCCTTTTTAAACTACTATTTGCATATTTTCCAGTATCCTAATACATGTATACTTATCTTTTATAGATTACAATAATCTACATTTAAAGTTCCATTTTAATACTGTGGCATGAAAAATACAAACACCAGTATAGTATGTTTTATGCTTAGTCAAAGTTAACTGGCTTAAGGTTTTAAAAGCTTCCCTGGATAAAGCAGTCAAGTCTACTCTATATCCCTCTTTGTCAAACCTGTTAATTTCAGTGAGCTATGATCGCACCACTGCACTCCAGCCTGAACAACAGAGTGGTCTCTGTCACTATTAAAAAAAAAAAAAAGACAAACTTAGCTATCTACTTCAATCCATCAGTCACCCTCACGCCTTTAAACCTGACAACATCACTCCTAACCTTAAAGTAAAAGAGAGGAATAGTAATGTAAAGCATTCAAAACAAAAATGAAACCTGCATCTTTATTTATTTATTTATTTGAGATGGAGTTTTTGCCCTGTTGCCCAGGCTGGAGTGCAATGGTGTGATCTCAGCTCACTGCGAGCTCCGCCTCCTGGGTTCAAGCAATTCTCCTGCCTCAGCCTCCCCAGTTGCTGGGATTATAGGCACCTGCCACCACGCCCGGCTAAGTTTTTGCATTTTTGGTCGAGAGAGGATTCACCATGTTGGCCAGGCTGGTCTCGAACCTTGACCTCATGTGCTCCACCTGCCTCGGCCTCCCAAAGTGCTAGGATTACAGGCTTGAGCCACTGCGCCCGGCCAAATCTTGCATCTTTAGAATGTCATTTTTGTGCGTTAGTTTTCCTTTGCCTGTTGGTTTGGAAATTCTCCTTGTTCCTAAAGGTAGCTTCCACATTTCTGTTTCAAGAACTGACTAGAAAAAGCAAGATGGTTTCCTGCTTTAGTTGCCTCCTGTTGGTTCCTCACCTCTCAGCCAACAAACAGGACATGATGGTCTTTCCTGTGATGTCTTTCCTTCTTTCACCTAACTTCTCTTGGAAAAAAAAATTGAAATACTTATTTAGCACTTTTTTCAAAGGACAATTCCTGATTAATATAGGCAGAAAGCTCAAGATTTATTTTCTTCTATTCCCAAAAAGGTAAGAAGATGTGAATATTTATATTGGGCTCTCTCCCTCCTCATACACCTTTACCTAAAGCTTGAAGAATAAAAGTCAACTCAAAAAAACAGTTGAAGGTATATGCTACAGCAACTTTTTCTTTTGCTTATGCCACAAAATCCCAAGTCATTCTTAAGATTCAGTATTTTCTCACATCCTATTACCTTATATGCAAATTGCCACATAGCAATTTTTAATCTATTTCCTCATCTTCTAATAATCACTGGTTATCCACTATAAGGAAATTGCCCCTAGTTTGTCAAGAGTCCTTAAAAATAATATATCAATCATTTAAAACTGGTGAAAGAACTATGTGAGATTGTTCCCTTTAACTTTGTATTACTCCAAAATGTACATATGTACATATACCCACACATATAACAAATTTACACAGTTTGCAGAAATAAACTACAGATCTAATTCCAAACACACATTTAGAAATTCACATTTTAACAGCAAACTTACATGCAGATAAAAAGAAGTATAGTTTTACACTCGTAAGTTACATAGCAAGCTGAAATGGAGAATATTTTAATGATCATTTTAGATTTATTCTTTCTTCTAAGTCTCAGAAAATGAGCAAAAAGGAGACATAAAACTCCAGCTATGTCTATAGCAGTATCAGTCAATGTGGTATTATTTTTACTAACAAATTATTCAATTGCTTACTCTATAAGTGATACACACGTACTATAATACTATATACAAAACACAAAATAGAGTTAGCAATAACAAATGAAAACTTTATACAAAATTCTTGATTCCAACAGTATTTAATTTTTGACCAGAAGACTCTTAGCCTGTACATTCTTTTCTGATATTAAGGAATAATCACATTTTGATAGTATTCTTAACTGTAGAAAAATAGGAATGAACAGAGAGGAGGGCTGATGAGACAGTTGAAATATACATTCATAAATATGTGTACAATTTAGTAATGTCATATCATCTGAATTAGTATCTTTTTTTTTTTTTTTGAGACTGAGTTTCACTCTTATCACCCAAGCTAGAGTGCAATGGCACGATCTCGGCTCACTGCAACCTCTGCCTTCTGGGTTTAAGTGATTCTTTTGCCTCAGCCTCCCTGGTAGCTGGGTTTACAGGTGCCTGCCACTACTCCCAGCTAATTTTTTTTTTTTTTTTTTGTATTTTTAGTAGAGAGGGTTTCACCATGATGGTCAGGCTGGTCTTGAACTCCTGACCTCAGGTGATATACCCACCTCAGCCTCCCAAAGTGCTGGGATTAGAGGTGTGAGCTACTGTGCCTGGCTGAATTACTTTCTTTTGCAGGGTTATTTTCACCAGTAAGTTGTCCAGAATACAAAATATGGTAACAGAAAACTGTTTTCATACTTATTCGTCGGGACAGTTATTAAAAATAAAAACTTGTATTTTAGAGTTAGGGAAGTCTGGAAATTTTTTTTTTTTTAACTTGGAGATCACATATTGAATAGCCATCAAAATTCAAAGTGACTAGTTTTGAAGAATTTCAAAACATGTTCAAATGAATAAAGAACAAAAATGATCAAAAAAAAAAACCCCCATAGCTGCCTAAGAGTCTTAAAAATTATTATAACACTCTCATCTCTCATCAACTGTATCCAAACCACTTCTTACTTGCTCTCTCAATTTAAAGACTCACAGTAGCGTCACTACACACATATCTACACGGAGCACCCACAGCTGAACATAAGTATGATGAGTATTTATGAAGAAAACTAAGTGGTTAAGTTTATACTGACTTGTGCACTGATCTCGTGAGTCACAGGGTCACCCAGATACAGGAGACTTTTTTGATCTCATCAGTTTCTTGACATACTCAGTGAAAAACTATTGCACAGAAACTCAAAGTCCCAGCTTGTAATCAGGCCCATCGTCCACTGGAGGCAAAGCTTCTGCTGAATGAGAAGTTGATTTCAGAGTTCTTATATTTTCCCCAGGCACCAAAGGGCACTACTACTGCAGTACTGTTGTCTTCAGTACCGTACTGTATTGCCTGCAAGGTTTGGCAAGAAGAAAAAGAAAAATATTGGAAATCACAGGCTATACAAAGAGAAATCAGCCTTCCCTTCCCTTGGAAATCCCCTTCCCCTAGAAAGCCAAACTGGTCTTACATGCAGTTACTAACCTACTTATTTCACAATGGTTTGTGATTTTCACCCTGTATTAATGCCCACAAGATTTATTAAATTGCACATGGAATAACAGATGACCCAAAACAACCATATTAACTATTTCTGCTGTGGCAATTTTGGCAACAGACACACCAGTGGACTAAGCTTCATTGATATGCAGCTCCTAAAAATGAAGATACGTGTAAACCATTTAGTGTAGGGCTTAACACATGGTAAGGATTTGAAAACTGTTAGCTCTTACCAGGAATTCATTTCCCTTTAGGGAAATTTACCCTAACAGAATAAAAACCTTGGAAATTGAAAGACAAAAAAACTAGCCATAATCATAAAGAAATACAAATAGCTAATAAGCCTATGCTAACTCCACTAACAAAGAAAAAAAGATATAAATGTCTACACTAAAATTTCATTTTTCCACCTATCAAATTGGTAAAAAGAAAAAAATACGCTAAGAATTTGGAGAAACACAAACTGTAGAACATGCTAGTGTAAACTGGTATAGTATTTCTGGTGGAAAATTTGGCAAACTTATTAAAAGCTCTAGAATACTGTGTATTCCTTTATCTAGAAATTTGTATTTATTTACTGAGACAAGGTCTTGCTCTGTCATCCAGGCTGGAGTGCAGTGGCACAATCGCGGCTCACTGCAGCCTCGACAGCCCAGGCTCAGCTGACCTTCCCATCTCAGCCTTCCAAGCAGCTGACACCACGGGCATATATCACCATGCCCAGCTAAGTAAAAAAAATACATATATATTTTTTGTAGAGACTGGGTCTCGCCATATTGCCCAGGCTGGTCTCAAAGTCCTGGTCTCAAGCAATCTTCCCATCTCAGCCTCCCAAAGGGCAGGTGTAAGCCACCACATCTGGCCTAGAAATTTTCTTTTTTTTTTTTTTTTAATGGAACTTTTATTTGAGACAGGGTCTCAAAAATAAGTGATGTACATTTGATCATATAATCTTATCACATACATAATATAATTACATACACACAGAATACTCCTACACACAGAGAATACTCATATCACTTTGGGGTTATTTTTGTTTGTGTGCTTTCTTGGGGTCTTTTTGAGACAAGGTCTGGCCCTGTTGCCTAGGCTGGAGTGTGGTGGTTCGATCTCAACTCACTGCAACCTCCACCTCCCACCTCAGCCTCCTGAATAGCTGTCTGCAGGCATGCACCAACACACCTTTGTATTTTTTGTACAGGTGAGGTTTTGCCAGATTGCACAGGCTGGTCCCAAACTCCTGAGCTCAAGTAATCCTGTAGCCTCATCCCCCTAAAGTGCTAGGATTAGAGTGCAAGCCACCGCACTTCACCCATACTTGTGTATTTCTGCTCTTTTTTTTTTTTTTTTTTTTTTCCTGAGGGAGTTTCACTCTGCAGAAATTTTATTTCTAAGAGCTCAAGCAATCCTCCCACCTCATCCTCCCTTGTAGCTGGGACTACATGCGCATGCCACAGCACCTGAATACTATTTCTAAGAATTAAACCTATTTCCTGAAGGAAACAGATATGCACAAACAGACATCAGAATAATTATTACAGTGCTTCCTCTATAGTATGGAAAACATGAACATAAACTAAATTTTTTGACCAAGGGAACTGTTAAATGAATTATGTATAAGAATAAGATGGAACACTATGCATTCATTACAAATTTCCTTGCCATCGTGAATTAGAATGCAAATATCTGCAAGACAAGCAGCTGAAATTGGGAAGGAAGTGTTCATCCATGGAATTGGGCCTATTTCCTCAATTTCATGAGTACTCTGGTTAGCACAGGTGAAGGCCGTAACCAAATGAATAATTCATGTATTATGATGATGTTGCCCATCTATTTCCAAGCAAACAATACTTTTAAAGTAAGATCTGTTATCTTATTTTGGGAAATGCAAAAATAGCTGTTGAATTAAAACATACTTTAAATAATACAAAGCACATTTTAAGTTTTCTTTACTGGATATTACCCAGCTTTCTTCTAATTTTAGTTCTGACTGACACACAACCTCATCCCTATGCCTTTTTGTATTTTGGTTTATCTTTTCCACACACCCATTTTGAATAACCAGAAGGTGACTATGCTATATCTTCAAGTTGGGTGTTTGCTTGGAGCACTCTAGTTTAATGGTCAAGTGGTTGGACCTGGGAACCTAGTTGTCTGGGTTTGAAGTCCAGTTCTGCAATTTAATAGTTTTGTGACCTTCAGTGAGTTAATTAACTGTGTAGCCTCTGTACCTGTTTTCCTCATCTGTGAAAAGGGACAGTAATAGCTCCAACCTAATAGGGTTATTGTGATTACCATATATGTAATTGTATATATTGTACAATACATATAGTAATGAGTTAGTATATATGAATACTGTCTGACACAGTAAGTGTAAGTGATATATTAGTTTACTACTATTATAATTTACTATTGCTGTTACTATCATTTCAAAGTATATGCAAAGCCAAAGAATAAACAAAGCACATTTCCTTGGCATATTAAAATTTTAACTTGGAGAAATAATAAAAATTTTATACTTGGAAATATTATGGAATCAAGTGTAAAATTCACTGCAACACTCAAAAGCTAAAACACAATGCCTGGGCCGTCCTTTCCTTCTCCTTAGACTTTTCAGGCAGAAGCTCTGGGTCACCTGTTCAGTCACTGCATGGGCTGCTTCATTGGGATCGTGGCACTGATTGACAAAGTCACAAATCTCTTGACTGTTCACCATGAAGTTAATTCCATCTGTGGTGAGGACCAGGAAGCTGTCATCAGCATGATGTAACTGCAATCAGAATCAAATGCCTATGATTATTAGCTAGACTCTGCCTTAGAATAATCTTGCTAATTCAAAGATTTTTATCTGTTTTGCTGAGTGGTCACCTGTGTAAGAGCTTGTAAGCTGATATGGTTTGTCTGTGTCCCCACCCAAATCTCATCTTAAACTGTAGCTCCCATAATTCCCACGTGTTGTTGGAGGGACCCAGTGGGAGGTAACTCAATCATGGTGGTGGGGTCTTTCCCATGCCATTCTCATAACAGTGAAGAAGTCTCATGAGATCTGATGGTTTTGTAAAGGGGAGTTCCCCTGCACATGATCTCTTTGCCTGCCACCATGTAAGACATGACTTTGCTCCTCTTTCACCTTCCACCATGATTGTGAGGCCCCCTCAGCCATGTGGAACTGTGAGCCCATTAAACCTCTTTGCTTTTAAATTACCCAGTCTTGAGTATACCTTTATTAGCAGTGTGAAAACAGACTAACACATAGGCAAATAGTGAAAATGTAAAGCCTATATGTTGGGCAAAAGTAGTAACATTTAGAATTAACCACCAAGGAAAAAAAAAAAAAAAAAAAAAGAATTAACCACCAAGGATAAAGCTAATATTTAATTAGTAAAATATAAATAGCACTTAATAGCAGAAAGTAAAGAATAAAGAAGTTGCAATCCTCTAAAATCCGATCACCAGAGGTAATCAGTCCTAATCATTTAGCAAACACCCTTCAAGATATGTTGCTTTACTTGCATAATTTAACATTGTAAAGGGAGAATCCAGATAGTCCAATGCTGAGAGGTAGCTGGATGTAACGGTTGTGAGTGCTGTCTTTTAAGGCCAGGCTTCTAGGATTTGAATCCTGCCTCTATTTTTGGGCTGGGTGAGCAGAGGTGCATTGACCTCTGTATGCTTTAGATTTTCCTTGAAAAATTGAAATAGTAGTACTTATTTTGAACAAAGCCTAGCACATAGTAAACTCTGCCTAAGTATGTGTTAGATAAAATGAAGTAGGATATCTATAAGACACAAAGTGGGATATCTATAGACTTGAAATCCTTCATGCAATTAATTAACAAGTGTTTGCTGCCAGTTTTGGAAGCCTACACTATACTGTACTAGGGACTATAGTGGTGGCTCAGGAGTTTTAGAGAAGTTTCAGTTCATGGACTGGGTGTGTGCTGGGGGCAGTTTAGGTCAATGAGGACACTGATCAGTAGCATGCAAAGGATGCCGAAAAAGTAGAAGTGGGCGATTATTTGGTTTGGTGGAAAAGGGAAGTCGGGCAGTTTAGGGCAATGAGGACACTGATCAGTAGCATGCAAAGGATGTCGCAGAAGTAGAAGTGGGCCATTATTTGGTTTGGTGGAAAAGCGAAGTCGGGGCAGCTTCCATGTGGAGGTGATGTTGATTGATTGGGTGCAGTGATGCTAGCTGATTGGGTGCAGGTGACGCTGGCTGATTGGGTGCGGGTGATGCTGGCTGACTGGGTGCCGGTGATGCTGGCTGATTACATGCAAGTGATGCTGGATGATTGGGTGTAGGTGAGTAAGAACAGTAGGACCATTCCACCAGGAGAATTCCATAGCTGGAGTGAAACAAAAACCTAACACTTCTTCATACTGAGGGAAACCAAAATATTTCTCTCCCAAATATGGAGGATTGCCAAAGTAACTGAAAAGGCAGGGGAACACTTCCTCAGCCTCTACTTGCCTGGTGGCTGGGGACAGCACTTGTTTATCGGCCCAGAGAAGAAACCAGCAGGCACCAGAGAAATCTGGGAACAGGTTTTACTATCTCCACTCATTTTCCTGCCTTTTAAAAGACTGAAACTGTTCTCTTCTTTATCCTGTCAGGATATGTAGGATTTATGGTTCTTTGTTTAAATACTATTTAAGCAAAGCACCTAAGCCACTGCCTTGAGAGAGAAATACTTTGAACTGAAGCCTTTCCTGCACAATGGGTACAGCATGCTGAACCGTCTGCTTATTTGTAGTTGTTGTAGTTAATCTGACTTTTGTTTTCAAGAAGGTGTCTCAGCTAAGAACCTAAAAAGGGGGAAAGAAATAATTTATGTTTTCTCCTCTACAATATTTTAGGCCAGAATAGTAGCATCTTATTTTACCTGAAGAGTTTTTTTTATCCTTCCATATATTACTCCCTTTTAAAAATCATTTTGGCTTCAGTTAAGGCTTCCAAGAAAGCCTGCAGCGGAGACCTTCCTACATTCACTCTCTGCAGGTGCATCAAGTGCCTGCAGGTCCTTTCTTACCTTAATCCTCTTAGTTTCAGGTTCTGCTATGACACCACTGGTTTTAAGATCCAAATCTCCAATACTTCTTGTCATTGCAAGCCTGCCATTTACATGAGGCTGCCCCAAACTATTCCAAGCTACAAAACCACCACATTTCTTGATCCTGTTTAAAGTTAAATGACAGTGATGTGATATGCAGAAAACCAAGTCACTGTTAAACTTAAGCAGGACATCAGTTCAAAAACTGTTATGAACTAAAAGCATCATCCACGTAGAATGATGGATCAGTGGTGGTAGTACCTTTCTTTTTCATCTTTTCTTTCTGGAGTATGGTCAATGGTCAGCTTCATGGGTTTTCCTTTTCTGCACAAAATAGCCCGGCTGTCCCCAACACTGGCTACAACCAGTTCAATACCATCTCGCAATAGGGCTACTGTTGCAGTAGTCCCAGAGTTCAGAAGAGTTGCTAAAAATATTATGAAAAAAGAGTTCAAGTTAGTGACAGTCAAATGATTGGATACGGAATTTTTATTACAAAATAAAACAGAAGCACAACTAATGCTGGAATATATCATTCTAATTTAACTAGAGCTAGCAAATAAAATGCAAATGAACTATGTAAGTAACAGCATGCAGAGAAACAAGTATTTAATTCAGTAACAAGGCTCCATGCAAACAGGAAAGGTTGCTAACCTAATATGGCAAACACTGTATCACTATCTACAAATGGCCTCTATTCACATCAAGTAGCGCTGACTTGAACTTATAACACCTTTGTGGATATCTGGTGTCTGGACTGAAAGTATTAAAATTTAATTAGGTTGGCTCTGTTGGTGGAATGACTTAGGTCTACTTGAGCCCACGCAGGCAAGCTGACTTTTCTACAGTCTATGGATTTAGAAGGTTTTCCCTTCCATTTGTTACTCCTATCCTGTGAACATATTATCAGTTAGTCGGCTAAGTGAGATATGTCAAGGGCATACCATTTGCATATTCTACCTCTGTATGCTTCTAAAACTGTTTTAATTTTATAAATGTTCACCAAAAACTCCTAAAATGGTTACAGGCTCACATTCTTTTCTATCTTTTTCCTTCCCTAGACATGAAACAAAGTTTCAATCATCAATATCCAAGCAGAAAATGTGGGGGAGGAGGGGTAGAGAATGAAGTTCATTCTAGTTTCTCATAAACTCTGTGTAGTTAGCACTCCAAACTCCAAACGCAGGACGGAACTGCCAACTGCAACTCCTGGGGTCCTGCTTGGGCCAGAGCATCCCACACATAGGAATTTCCTCTAATAACAAATAAAATTCAGTGTTACTGGGCTTGAGGTCACCACCGTTTCCTCCAGCCACTCACGCTGCACTTTCGCATCTTCCTTTGATTTCTCCTAACAGTGCCTGCCCTAAGTTCTTTACCACTTGTTAAAAATTGTTAGGGAGCATTGAGCCTTGTCAAAAGTGAGAATATTGTGAAATTATGAGCTAAAAAATAAAACAAAGTGGAATAAATTGGAAAAGATAACTTATTTAAAGCAGGTATTGTCTTTGGTAACACTGTTAACTCTTTAAAACATTCCAAAAATGACTTTGATTTTAAAGGTAGATTTAGGAAAAACGAAATGCTACTGATTTGACCGATTAAATAAGATTCAATCTTTCCAAGTTTTTTTTTTTTCCCAAAAAGATAATTTTGAAAACTTCATCAGTAATGCACTGGGAGGAGATATATATATATAAATAGATGTTTCCAATTGGTATATTAAAATGCCTGCTTTAATCAGAAAAGTAAAATGGAAAAGCATGAATAAAGTCTACTTAATTTTTTATAGTCATGCTGAACTTTCTTGAGAAATAACATTTATAGCTGCACTATCTTCCCATTTTTCTCTTGATTTTGGAACTGTTGTGCCAACATAGTATTTCTGCAATGAGTAAAGATGTATTTGTCCATCATATAACATAAATGTTTTAGCATAAGTATCAGTGATATTTATATTACAAATGTTAACTCTTAGCTGTTATATTACAAATGTTAACTCTTAACCCAAACGAATATACAATAGAATCTTTACAGTTTGACTAACTATAATATTTCAAATGATTTAAAGAGCCAGGTAAGGGAACACAGGCATTTATTCAGATGCTACCTGTCCTGGGAATTTAATATTCCTTCCCTTTGTTTAAACCATCAGCAATAGCTTTCTTAAAAATGGTTTATTATTGGCCACAGTAAAAGAGTTAAAATTTCATTAAGTTTAGTTATTTAGGCTTATAATTCATGGCTCTGTCACCTAGAAATTTTAAGAGTTTGAGCTTTTACCAACCCAACTTCACAGTTCCAAAATCCCAGGATTTATGGGAAAGGCTTCAAAACTAACTGTCAATTCTGATTTGCTAAGCATTTAAGCATATAAATATTAAAACAGCATTCATTTTCATTTAACATGGAAGTAAAAATTCTCGTTTTGCCCTAACAACAGAATTAGAAAACTAAGACATCTTTCAATAAGTTCTTAACACTCACTGGACAATTTCTACTGCAAGTCATCTCAACTAATGGGACAAAGAGGATGTGGGGACCTTCCCGTAGTCCAGGCTAGGACCCGCTGGACTCCTTCACCTGGGACAAAATTAAGCAGATCTCTCTTGCCACTGAAGCCCAGCATATAGTGTCCACGGGCTCCAGGTCTAGAGCTGCTGACCAGGCACAGTTCTCTGCCACAAATAACACGCACAGAGGCAAATAGGAAATTTCACCCAGGAATTGTGCTTAAACATTACAAACCTGCAACACATGGGACAGCAGAGAAAGAGCTGCAAAATAAGGGAAGGGTTTTTTATTTTGGTGAAAATTTCACTAACATATTACATAATATTCCAGGAGATGCCACATCAATGATTCCAAAACTCAGTTTGTTCCGGTTGATGGTATTTTGTACTTAAGTCTAATTTTTCATCACAGAGTAACACTTCTTTCTCAATTCTGTGGTTTCTAAGGTTGAAAAAACTATATGCAAATGTATCTGTACCAAGACACGTAAGTGGTGACACAGATACACATTTAACACACTCACAAAAACACTCATGCATAAACACATTCACTGAAATAGTTGGTCTTAAACACAGTAAATCAGTACCTTTACTGAGTTAGAAAAAATGCACTATAAATTTGGTAGCAATATTAGAATTGGCTCAATAATAGATAAATCTACAGTTACAGCACTGAAGAATTTGTATCTGACAAGCAGGATGTAAACTACAGTATACCACCAACTTACTGGGACTTAAATAGATATCAAGAAGGAATCAAAGCACCTCCTACACAAGATACATGCATTTGTTAATGGTTCTTAATGCAGAGATTTAGTACCTAGAAGGCATTTTTGAGTAGAATGATTAATTTAAATTCATTGTTTAAATAAAGGCTAGTGAGACTCTTGAGCCCTAATGCATGTTTAGAATTTTATATAATTCACAAAATGGGTATTTCTGCAGCGCTCTCTTTCCCCAGTGTTGCAGGTCGACACATCAAAAGAAAAATGATCAAGATTTTGAATGGCAACATAAAGAGCAAAAGCTGTATTTTTCAAAGTATAATGACTCCTAGTAATTACCCAATTGTGTAAATAATATTATGCATAAACCAATACAGTTTCAATATTTATTAAAAATGGGTGTTCTAGACTCATGACTCATGAACACCAAAATCAAAGTAATGAGCTGAAGCAGTAGCAGCACAATAAGAACACTTCTCTTCAATGCGCTCCCTAATTTTTTTTTTTTTTTTTTGGCTGCCCAGCATAGGGGATTCAAAAATGCTGTGTTTATAGCTCTGGTTATTTTGTAGTTTAATTCTTCCATAAAGAAGTTACAGGATATGAAGAACATAAAAGTTTCTGATGAGACTCACAATGCCATCAACGTCCCCCACTCTGAATGTCAGAGCAAGTCTTCTCTTTTTGTTCCATTTGTCCCTTTCGGAGGTTTGTTGCTTTCAAAGTTTAAGCAATCTGGAAACACTCTGAAGAGCTTATAGGAAATATAGAATTATAACCTAAGTCTTCTACCATCTAGTTTGTTCTAAGTGGCTATCTGTTTATAAATAACAGAAGACCGGTTGGATATCATCCAAACTTACTGGCTGCTTAATTTAATTGTAAAAGTAAACATTACTGGTATAAATTGAATGCAAAAAATTAAAAGATGGTGATGAAATTGGCTACTGAGAACTAAGGACAGATTTAAAATGCATTAACAAAGAAGCAATAAAAATAGCTGGCAATTTCTTAAGGACAAGGGAATCTTGTTCTTGCCATTTCTTGATAAGTTGCATTTTGATTTTATTCTTTTCAAAATATCCCTAGCTACAAGAGTAAATTATTTTATTTTATTCTACTCAAATGATAAGCTTTTATTGTATGTTACAGATCATTCATCCAGGACTTGCTGCATCTGCGTTTGGCATCGTCTCATTTTTGAAAGGACTGAGTGCACATAATAGTCTCTTGCCTATGCTGAACTCGCACCTGCCTGGCAAAGAAGAGCTCTCACTAAGTGTAACTTGAATGTGAACTTGCTTAGGCAATAGCAGTGCCATTCAAGAGTAAATATTCTAAACGTTAATAATATAACTTGAAATTCTTTATGTAGATGTAAAAGCTTTGGAACTGACGTTGAGAAGAGATAAGAATGTTTTATTTTCACTTAATTTATCTTAAGAAAGCTAATATGGTATTGATACAGGAGCTAGAAAGAAATTAATTTAGGCAGCTAGTGAGGGTGAAGGAGTCCTCCGCAAGGCTTCCCTTTTAACAAAAATCAGCTCCCAAACCATTTCTTTTCTAACAAAAAGCAGCCTGAAAAATTGAGCTGCAAACATAAGCGAGCTGGAAGCTTGCACAGGTGAATGCTGGCAGCTGTGCCAATAGCAAAGGGCTACCTGGGGCCAGGCATGTTCAATATGCTCCATCTTCCCTTTTCTTTGTCACCACATGTACAGTAAAGGAATGGGCAACAAGGCACTGGCCAGGTAGAGAACCCATCTGCATAACAAAAGATTAGGGTGGGGGTGGCCAGATTCTTGAGCACTCTGCAAATGGCACACCTAGCCCTAACCAGTTTTTCATGTGCTATGCAAATGGTACACCTGGTCGGACCAATCTTCCGTGCCCTATGCAAATCAGACACTGCGTCCTCAAGCTCATCTAAAAAGCTTCCTGCACTTCACCGCGGACTAGAAACCTGTTTGGGACCCCTCTTTTTGCAGGAAAGAGCTTAAATCTCCGCTCTTAACCTCACTCCTTGTGTGTCCACGTCCCTGATTTCCTTGAAGTGAGACAGTGACCCTCGGCTATTATGCCAGATGAACAATGCTGCTTCAGTATGACTGAGGGGCACCTCTCCCACTTATACCTAAAATCTCACCATTAGTGATTCCCATCTGTCTTTTAACTAAGCCTTTTTCAGGTGTCTGCTAATTAAAATTCAAATCTACCCAGGAGTGACAATTCATTAAAATGCATACATTTTATTAATAATTTGATTAAATCAGCTATATGATAATCAAAGAATAAATTACAGTAACTTCAGTGAGAAAGAGTAGGCAGTGGAGATCTCAGTTCAATTCAAATAATTATTGAGTACCTGCCAGGTTCTATGCAGGGTGCTGCACACTGGAGATTCAAAAATGAATAAGCCACAGTCCCACAACTCACAGGAAGGGCTCCAGAGGAGGGGAAAGAGATTAATACTAAAGGAGAAAAGATGAAAGAAACTGGAAAGGGCGAACTGCGCTTTACTACAAAATTTTCTTTCACTAGTATTGGCCCTACCTATATTCGTAGACGGAAAAGAATATTATCCACTCTTACAATACTGATACTGCTTCAGTTCTTGCTAAAAACTGAAGTTTTAAACTTAAATATTAACTTTGAAATATAAAATGACATCTTTAAAAATCCACAAATTGAACAGTTACACAACATATGGCATTCTATTTTTAGTGGCTTTAATATATTTGATAAAATAGGCCCTAAATATCAAAAGGCAAGTTTTGCCATCTTTGAAAGCTTTGGCAACTTATTAAGAATACAATTTTTAAATGTTCTCAAAACATTAATTTTTAAAAAACACAGACTGATAAGAATATATACAAAATAAGATTTAAAACAATATTATAGTAGACTTTTTCTTTGAGTACACACTAAGGGCATCATCCCGTCTTGCTCCATTATACTATCAAACAAATGACCATTATATAAAAAATAAATTTTAAAATATCTTAAGAATGTTCTGGAATCATTACCTCAAAGCATATGACAGAGGAATTAAATAATGCATTTTAATTTCTTTATTAAAAATGAATTAATTTTATTAAGAATAAAAAATATGGAACGCCTCATGCATTTGCCTGCCATCCTCGCCCAAGGACCATGCTGATCTCTGTATCATTCCAATTTAGTATATGCGCTGCTGAAGCAAACATATGAATTTCAGTTTTGTGATTAATTTCTTTACACAACTGTTTTTTGTGACAAAGGTATCTTTAGAAAATTTCTTTTAAGATAAGCAAGTTAATTAAATTCTTTAAGTTCAAAATTCTGTTGAGTTATACTTCATTCAATAATGAAAGGAGTCCTCTCATATTTTACATCAAGTCAATCACTGATTGGTTTAAGCATCTACATTGACTAGATCATTTTTTTAAAAAGGCTGACGGCACCGTGAAGGTCAATGTTTTTGATTGGTGGTCACATGCCTGGGATAAATATGGACATTCTCATCCAAAACCCTTGCCCAGTAAGCTGCAGCTATTTACAGAACAGCTGGGGCACACCACCAGCACTACAGTCAATAAACACTGTGGTGTGAGACAAAGCCAGACTCACAGCCAACTTGGTTATTATGAAATAAGAGTATATCAAAATTCAGGAAGTGATAAAAATAAAACCATAAGAAAACATTTTATTTCCTCTTCTTCTTCATGTGTTTTAACCATTTGGAACAAGATCTAAATCTTTTTTTTTGAGACGGAGTTTCGCTCCTTACCCAGGCTGGAGTGCAATGGCGTGATCTCAGCTCACCGCAACCTCTGCCTCCAGGGTTCAAGCAATTCTCCTGCCTCAGCCTCCCGAGTAGCTGGGACTACAGGCACGTGCCACCATGCCCAGCTAATTTTTGTATTTTTAGTAGAGACGGGGTTTCACCATGTTGACCAGGATGGTCTCGATCTCTTGACCTCGTGATCCACCCGCCTTGGCCTCCCAAAGTGCTGGGATTACAGGCGTGAGCCACTGCGC
>PVKV010019676.1:0-41652 GCA_004027835.1 Alouatta palliata | reverse complement strand
TGGGTTCAAGCAATTCTCCTGCCTCAGCCTCCCGAGTAGCTGGGACTACAGGCACGTGCCACCATGCCCAGCTAATTTTTGTATTTTTAGTAGAGACGGGGTTTCACCACGTTGACCAGGATGGTCTCGATCTCTTGACCTTGTGATCCACCCACCTCGGCCTCCCAAAGTGCTGGGATTACAGGCGTGAGCCACCGCGACCGGCTGCGTACACTTTCTTAACTCCAATCTCACTGTGTATAATGCCTTATTCCTGCATTTGTTCTTCCCAATCTATTATCTTTTTTTTTTATTGTCGTTAAGAACACCGTTTATGCCTGTACAGGCATATATAGCAACGTACCATAAACTGAATGCTTTTAAACAACTGAAATTTATTTCTCACAGTTCTGGAGGCTGGAAGTCCAAGATCAAAGTGCTGGGAAATTCTCAGATTCTGTGACTGGTGAGGAACCATTTTCTGGTTCATAGGCAGTGCATTCTTACCGGGTCCTCACATGGTAGAAGGAGGAAGAGAGCTGTCTCTGAGTCCTCTTTTATAAGGACACCAACACCATTCACTAGGGCTCCATCCTCACAACTCATCATCTCCCACAGGTTCCGCTCTACATGGGGAGTTAGTTTCACCATAAGGAATTTCAGGGGGACACTATCATTCAGACCATAGCATGCACTTCACATGAGTTCTACTCTCTGAATACATTTTAAGTGCAGAATAAAGTATTATTAGCTATAAGAACAATATTGTTCAGCAGACCTCTATAACTTATTCGGCTTATATATATGAAATTTTATGACTGCTGAACAGCAACTCTTGTTGAAGGTAAGAACTTTCAGCTGGGCGCAGGGGCTCATGCCTGTAATCCCGACCCTTTGGGAAGCCAAGGCTACAGTGAGCTGTGATCACACCACTGCACTCCAGTCTGACCCACAGAACGAGACCCTGTCTCGAAAACAAAACAAAAACCAAATAAACAAAAATGACTTTATCTCTCTATTTCATTTAGCAAGCATTTCTGAACCTTTGAAGTATGCAAATGACAGCTGAATCTGGAATATAAAACCAGTATTCTGAAAGAGTTGATAATCTAAAGTGGTAGAAAGAAAAAATAATTTCATTCAGATAAATATACAGTGTGGCATTTGTCTTCATGCACACATAGGGATAATGAACAGAACACATTTACTTATGTTCACATTACGATCACAGACCTCATAAGATCTTTTCCTTTGAGACTATCATTTTAAAAGATCTGCTCACACACAGTGTGTTTCTTGATGAAAGAAACAAAGTCTCTATTATTTACCAATTCTATTACCAGCGCCCAGTAGGAACCAGGAATAGAGTGAGAATTCCATAAATAATTGCTACCTGAATGAATGAACATGCAATTTTATGCACGTCTCTACTGAAAAGACATATTTGCATGTTGGCCGATCACATAGAGGCTTACTTTTAACAAATGGTTTGGACTGAAATACTTGAAATAAAAAAAAGTGCAACATCTTTTCTTTAGCTGAAAGTTCTTTAACACCATCTTTTCTTTTTGGGTTGCCAGAGGATGACGTAATTCTCCCAAACTCAAGTAGAGAAGCACACTGCCGTCTTTTACCCTCGTTTAGAGGCCTCTCTGCAATGTTCTCGATGCTTCCTTTTCAAGCCTAGACTTCGACGACAGCATTAGTTCTCATTTCCGTGTAAGCACAAGTTTGGCCCTTTCGGATGCCAGAAGTGTTTGATGACAAGTTCCTTCAGATGCCTGAAACTGCTAATTTCTCACTGTGGGTATAAACCTTCATCCTTACGGTCGCTAATTTACCGAATGAATTGTGTTCATGTTCTCTCTTTATAATCTTCGTAGAAAAAACTTAAGATTATGTGCCGCTGTTTCAACAGTGGTCTGAATGCCCAGCTGTTCTCATCTTTTACCGTATTTAAGATACCACCTCCTAATAATCTGTTTGCAAAAAGGAGTCAGTTATCAACAACATGACTTTCTCATGAATACTTAAAAAAAAAATACAAAAAGGTATTTCACCAGAAACGAGTATATCGCTTCCAGTGTCTTAGAGTGCTTTGCAATAGGCCACAACAAGTGCTTAATTCAGAGACGCTTGAGATTTTTAATTCCAGGTTGACTCTGCCCAGAATACAATCAGAGAATTTCTGCTTTCCAGTTCTCTATGGCTGAGCTTCCCCCTGGGAATGAGTTTATTGTTTGGAAGACAGGAGTGCTTTTTGGTTCCAGCAAGGCTCCATTTGGCATACTAGTGGGCCAATGTATTTTGTGATGTCCTGATTAAAAAACAAAATAGGCCAGGTATGATGGCTCATAACCTGTCATCCCAGCACTTTGGGAGGCAGATGTGAGAGATCACTTGAGGCCAGGAGTTCAAGATGAGCCTGGGCAATAGCAAGACTTAGATGATAAAAAAACGCAAGATGTCAGGATTTGTGGGGAAGATCAAGAGCTTCACTTGGGGGAAATTACGTCTGCATACTGACAGCATAGAGGAGCAATAGAAGAAGGAAACATAAACCTGGGGGCCCTCAGAATACAGAGGGCATACGAAGCAATAAGATTGGATAAAACCACCAAGGAGTGGGGAGTGTGAATACAACAGTTATTCTCAGGTTTTCTTTCCATTTTTCTACTCAATGCTCTTTCAAGGATTTTTAAAACATGTATTTTTAATATATTATTCCATTTTATGCATCATTCATTAACTTAACAATTATGCCTACCAGATGCATGGCATTCACAGATTCAATATTCCCAAATCAGACTCTGAAGGTTCATAATGTGTAGAAATGTGTCACTTTGTGGAGGCCTGGATATGAATTTTACACTGTAAGTCTAATAAGCAGGAACAAGTCACTAAGCCTAGTTAGCCCACGCCCTTCTTAATCTGCCATTGTTTTTGATACTCATATACCTTAGTAACTCTGGTTATATCATTGTTAGGATATTTGCCCATTTCTGAACTTTAAGGAAGTTTCCCCACAAATAGTAGTGTTCTGCTCCGTAATAGGATAGAAAGAATTGAAATTACATTCTAGAGCATCATCCAGTTAGAAATTAAGTCCTGGCAAGCAATTTCAAAGTTGTTTCCAGTACTGTGTTATCCAGGAGCCAGGCTAAGTATTATGAAAACTTTGAAGATAAGTGTTTCGCTTAATTTGTCCTCAAGGAACTCACGATCCAGTATAAACATGACAGAAATATGAATTCCTATAACACTAGGTGAAGAGGGCCATCAAGAGGAGTCAGTAATGGGTGTTGTTAATAAGGTGTCCAGACCCCCTGGGTTAGGTTGGTGTATATTGGTTACTCCTGGATAGGTGTTGTCTCCCCAGAGAACAACCTTCAGCAAAATGGAAGCTTTACTTGATTTCCTAGGAGATTATATGAAGCCCAAAGCCCATGGACCAACATGGGAGTCTTGCATAGAGGGTGGACCAACTCCGGACACAGTTCATGTTCCAGAACACCCTATGTGACCAGGCCAAAGCCAGAGTTCTGAAAACACACCTGTCCTTAGCTCCTCCCCTGCCCAATACTAACTCCTCTTCCCTTTCTGCTGTTCACAATCCTTCCTTGATGAATGTAAGCAGACCACAGCAATTATGCTTAGCTCTTCTCTCTCCCTTCTTTCTTCATATATGGTGGTCACATTGATGCCTTTCCTGAAGCCACATGCCCTACCTCACCTTCTGCACTCCCAGGACTGCTACCTCCTGCCTTTCTTCACCTCTCCTTTTTTCTTGGTTGTGTTTCATGTGGCCACGAGGACCATGTCTGTCCAGGTCCACCACTCCATGGAGAGCAAGGAAGGGAAACGGGACCAGGAAGTTAAGCTAGGATGCATTTTACTGGCCAGAGTCAAGGAAAAGTCCAAGAACTGTTTGACATAAGTAATCTTTATCTCACTGTCATTATTAAGGATCTAGGTCATGTTTGTATGTTGTGTTTATGTTTCAACACAACCCCGCCACTCCATCCATTTTGCAGACAAGTAAATAGTGGCTCACAAATGTTATTGATAGGTTTTTCTGATGCGCATGGCTCTTTCCTCCATACCGTTCTGCTCAGTGTTACTTTTCTCTCCGTAAACATTTCCAGAGAAGGCAAAACTAGTTTTACTTTGAGTGATGGTTAATTTTATGTGTCAACTTGAGTGGCCTAAGGGATGCCCAGACAGCTGGTAAAATATTATTTCTGGGAATATCTGTGAGGGTGTTTCTGGAAGAGATTGGCACATGAATCTGTGGACTGTGTAAACAATACCTATCCTCACCAGATTGAATGGACCCCATCCAATCCCCTGAGGACCTGAATAAAACAAAAATGTAAAGGAAGGGTGAATATTCTCTCTGTTGTGAGCTGGGACTTCCATCACTTCTGATGTCTTGACCTCAGACATCAGAGCTCCCGGCTCTCAAGCCTTTGAACTGCGTCTGAATTACACCACCAGCTTTGATGGTTTTCCAGCTTGCAGATGGCAGACTATGGAACTTCTCAGCCTCCACAACTGCATGAGTCAGTACACGTATATTACATATATTATACTGAAATTATATTACACATACATTAGATATGTTATATATATATGTTGTTTTCTTACTGTTGTTGAAAAAATATTTAACGTATTTAAGTTAATCTGAATAACTTCCTCATTACCATTAAGAAGTTTTAACAAAGTACCTGTGTGACCATAGCAATTTAGTGACCAACAAAAAAATTTAGAAATAGTCTAACAATGCTCCTTATGGTTAGCTATATCTCTGTTTACCCCATGCCATTCAAAAATATGATTATTAAATATGAGACCCAACAGATGTAAAGAAGAGGTCTCACTTTGACATCAGGAAAACATTCAGATATGATGTTTGATATTAGAAATGTTGCGTTTGTGTCTATTTGCATTCTGTTGATGTTTCATTTTACCTCTATTTGTTCATGCTTAACTTTTCCCTTTTATGATCTATTTCTATAAAATAAATACGCATTTTATATCTGTAGTTCTTATCATAGTAATAACATAATGAAAAGTACAAATAAAGCATTTGTCATCTTTATTGCAAAATTATATTTAACCAATGTTTTTCTATGTATTTTGAATGTATTTATCTTTATTTTTATAGTAAATATTTAATAGTCCATAATTATTTTGACCAGTTCCACCGTTGTTTATACTGTTACACACATATTTTTTAAGAATATTTGAATAACTTTGATATCATTGTCAATTAAACTTTTTAGGATAATCTGAACAATGGATATATTGTCATTCGCACATAGAAAGACAACGTAGAAGGAGAAAACCAATAAGTTTGTTTTTTTTTCTTTTTGAGAAAATCTGGGCAACACATTCTTAGGTCTATTAGTGTAAGAATTAAAGAACCAAGATACTTGGTTGATGAGAGTACTATTTAAGCCATGCCTTTTTATCAAAATATGTTCAAATGTAGAAATCATTTAATGATTAACTTGCATTTTGTTCAGAATGACCCACTGAAAATAAATGATAATTATCCAATCATATAAGTGAAAAAATGGATATACAGATCTCTTATGCAGAACATTTTGGACTAATGAGATGTTTTTAAAAAATCAAATTCAAGTCAGCTATGGAATAGCCCTAGAAGTGTCAAGAAGGTCTTTTTGACATTCATTTTTAATCAGTTTGGTTCTAATCAAAGGAATTTTTAAATGCTTGAAACACACTGAGAGGTCTGAGAAGACAATGCAGTGCTAACATCAACCTGGAAAAATCTATGTGTTTGTCATCATTATGACCTCGCCTGGTAGTGTCATCCCCTTTGCCCACTCCTGGGTGATGTCTCCTTTCCCGGTGGGGCTAGGATGCCAACCACACGTTGCTCTGTGATATGTTTCCTTGGTGATGCATCCAAGTCTGTAGCATCTATCCAAGGGGTCAGTGAAAGGCAAGCAGCAGGCTGGTGTGAGCTGGACATCTGGCATGTAGTAAATGCATTTAGAAAGCTAATAAACCACTCATTGTGAATGACTCCTGAAATTGATTCCAACATGAGCAGTTGGGGTAGAAATAAGCTTTTAGGAAGGTCATTTAATGTCATATAGAGTCTTTCTCTACAACCCGGTTAAACTACTTAGCAGTTTACAAAGCAAATCCCAGCCCAATTTTGATCTGGTAATTAATTGAGCCTTCTACTCAGGGAAAGGCTGTGCATAGAAACTAGATGTGGCCATAATTCTTTAGCCTTAATAACTCAGGATTTGAATTGCTAGATGGTCTTTGACATGGCTGCTGAAGAGAAATGGAAATCACTCCACTCGTGTCAGTGCTTTTTCGATTCCTCACCAGTGACATATAAGCCTGGGGTATGTGGCTGCAACACTGCATGTGCAGTCTCACTGACGTACTTATATTAATCTCACAAACACATTATCAGGAGTGGGAAATGACTAAGGGCGTGATCAAAGAGGATTCAAATGTTTCTCCAGGTCTCATCTGTGGGAACGAATCCAATTTTGTACAGAACGTAAGTGGAAAGGCTCTATGTCTACACATGGAGTGAGGAAGGTTGAGATCTTGGCGAGAAGGAAGCCCTGGGAGCCCCAGTCTTAGCACCAGGAAGGCTGCAGGCTTCGGGAAACCAAGTAAACCAGTGAGACTCAGAGAACAATGAAATTACAGTCAAACCAATGCTGAGAGGCGATGCTGCTAGCCGTGGCTTAACATTCTCTGTTTCTGCTTCATTTTGTTATTGCATTTTGCTTCCCTAATTAAATAGCAAAAGGTTAAAAACAAACTTCATATGTGAAAATGATATGTATTCTTAGGGGTAGAAAGAAAAAGGTTGGGGAATGTTGTATTTCGCAGCAAGTCTTGGAAGGAACTACAGGATTTGGTAAAACAAACAAATTTTGAAATAAGACATATTTACATTTAAACACTCCTCGGCCACTTGTTAGTTGTGTGACATTAAGCATGGTACTTTTTTTTCATGAAGTCTTGGATCACTCATTGGAAAAATAAGAGTTTTATTATCCACCTAATTGGATGCTATAAAATAGTAAAAAGGGAAAAATAGCCAGCACGAACCAGGTCCTTGTGACAACTTCACAACCTCTTAAAAGGACAACTGTAAATATTCTCAACTGCTAGGTCTCAACAAAAAAGAAATGGAAAATATTGAATTAAAGTTAATATAAGGAATGTGTAAACTTTCACTTGAAATACTACTTTACTAGAACTCACTGTACTTATCATAGATGATAAAACAAATGACAAATAGGTAGGTGAATGAAGGTGTAGATGAAGCATTGGAAAGGTACGGGAAACCGGCAGACACTGAGGGCCCAGGAAGGTCAATACTAGATTTTCAAGGCTGACATACCCTTGGGGTTTTGTTATTCACCTTTGAATTGAGACAATAAAGCAATAAACAGTTTTATAACTTAATAAGGCAAAAGCATAAAGACATAGTCAAACGGAAGCTGTAACAGACAGCAAAGCTGGACTTAGAATGACCACTGTCTGGATACAGGCTCAGGAAAAGCCACAGACTGGGGAAAAATCACAAAAATGCAGCAGCCCTGTTCATAGCACAGCTCAGTGCTGTCTTCCCGAGTCAATCCTTTATGGCTCCTGGGGAATGACCTTGCTTAAAACCTTGTTCAATCATAAAAAGGGGTCATTCTAAGGTCAGGTCATAGAAATCTCATGGTCCACTGACACTGAGTCACCAATCTTGACTGAGAAACGGTGAGACTCTTCTCTATGATTCATCCATTTAGTTAAAAGCTTCTAACTTCCTGAAACTGCTGATCAAAATTTTAAATCCTTGGCAATATGACTGTATGTAATAGCATTTAGTGTGATGTATGCATTAGGACAGCAATTGTCCATCTTGCTGTAGTGTGTGTTGTGATCACTTGTGAATTGATCTAAAAATAATTGTCATAAAAAGAGTTAAAAATAGTTTATTAATGATTAAACATAAATTAGAAAATAGTTAACTGTATTCCTAAAATGCAATGCTTTATTTATATTGTCATGTGGTTTCTTGAAGGGCAGAGCAGGGGTTGGAGTTTTAGATAATGCTATGGGAAATGCACACATTCCAGAACAGTTCTAAATAGGGCAAGTTGTGCAAACGGAAGTTCTCACCACATATATGATTCGGTGTGCGGGAGGGTGATGGGAAACAAAATTGGGAACTGCTACGTTTCTTATTAATATAGTTTGGATATTTGTCCCCACCCAAATCTCATGTTGAAATGTAATCCCCACTGCTGGAGACTGGCAGAGATATTTGGATCATAGGGACAGATCCCTCATGAACGGTTTGGGCCAACCCCTTGGTAACAAGTGAGCTCTTGCCCTGAATTCACATGAGATCTGGTGGTTTAAAAGTGTCTGGCACCCCCCACACTCTCTCTCTTGCTTATTCCTGCTTTTGACCATGTGACATACCTACTCTCTCTTCACCTTCTGCTATGATTGGAAGCTTCCTGAGGCCTCCCCAGATGCCAAGCAGATGTGAGCACCACCATGCCTCCCCTAAAGCCTGCAGAACTGTGAGCCAATTAAACCTCTTTTATTTATAAATTACCCACTTTCAGGGATTTCTTTACAGCAATGCAAGAACTGCTAAATGCATACATGGCAATAAGGCCTGCATCATTTTTAAAGCAATGTCCCACCCCCCAAATACATATGTTGCAATCCAAACACCAATATTATAGTATTAGGAGGTGAGGCCTTTAGGAGGTGATTAGGTCATGAGGGTGGAGCTCATGAATAAAATTAGTGCCTTTCTAACAAGAAACAAAAGAAAGATGATTTTTCTCTCAACCATGCAAAAATGTAATGAGAGGACAGCCATCTACAAACCAGGGGCAGAGCCCTTATCAGACTGCCATCAGCTTAATCTTGGATCTCCAGCCCAGAATTGCTTGGTTGGAAGTAGTGATGAAAGATCTTCTGTGCATTCCTTTTAAATTGATGCCTACAACATTTCAGATAAAATAATAAAAACTACTTTTGAATTTAAAAAGAAACATAAACAATTCAGGCCAGGCGCAGTAGCTCATGCCTGTAATCCCAGCATTTTGGGAGGCCAAGGTGGGTGGATTACCTGAGGTCAAGAGTTCGAGACCAGCCAGGCCAACATGGTGAAACCTTGTGTCCAATAAAAATACAAAAATTAGCCATGTGTAGTGGTGCACACCTGTAATCCCAGCTACTTGGGAGGCTGAGGCAAGAAAATTGCTTGAACCCAGGAGGCAGTGGTTGCAGTGGGGGGAGATTGCACCCAGTCTGGGTGACAGACCCAGACTCCATTTAAAAAAAAAAAAAGAATTCAAATTAAAAAGATCGGAACTAGATCAGGAACCTAGCTAGGAAGCAAATTTTAAGGAAACACACTTTCTAAGATTCCTTTAAGTGTTGCCCTTGTATTTGTAGGACCTTGAGATGTAGTGCCTCCTAAAATGATTTGCCCTGGATATCTCTCTGCCTTCACCTTAGTCCCTGTTTAGCTTTTCCCCATATGAAATAAAACAGACAATGAACACTCCATATGACGCAAATATCAAAGGAGAAAGGCGAACATCACCTTGGGAAGTTATTAAACTTTTTGGACTAAATTCATGCATTTTCCAGAGGCTTTAGAGATAGTATTTTAGAAACTATAAAATGGGTTGCTTATGAGAAAAATAAATGACCTGAGAGGGAAGGTTTTTTGTAATTTAAAAAGTGAAGTGCCATCAACTAATGATGAGTTTTAACCCTCTTGATGAGAATGCGTTATTCACTTAAGATATCAAGGTGGTGAAAGGGAGTAGGCAAAGAGTCAGAACTTTTAATATAAAGCTATGAAATTACATAAAAAATTTTAAAAATTCCCTTGAAAGACAGACTTAACCCAAAATTACTCAATAAAAAAATTAGGTAATTTGAGTAATCTTAACTCTACTAAATAAGTAGAATTTGTAGCAAAACCTTCCACAAAAGAAAATTCACAGCACAAATATATTCACTAGACAATTCTACAAAATTTTCCTTAAAAATTTATAGTAATTCTACACAAATTCTTTTAAAATGTAAAAGTGAAAGACTACTTCCCAACTTATTTTATGAGGCTAGCATTAAACTAACACCAAAACCAGACAAAGATATTAGAAAAGAAAAAGAAAAACGATACACAGCATAAAATCACTCACATATATGTGTGATATACATATGACAGATATATATAAACACAAATGTCCTTACAAAATACTAACAAATTGAATATACCAAAATAGAATGCATCACGATCAAGTAGAAATTATTCTGAGAATGCAAGCCTGGTTTAATATTTAAAAATAAAATCAATCTATACAATTCACCATGAAAAAAATTTTTTAAAAATTCTAAACTATGAAATGATATTGATGCATGCAGAAATAGTCTTTGATAAAATTCAAGCTGCATTCATGATTCTTTTAAAAGTCAGCAAATTAGAAATAGAAATGAACTTCCTCAACCAAATATAAATATCACCCCAGAAAAAGAATCCTGTCACTACTATTAAACATTGTACTAGAGATTTTAGCTAGCTCAATAAACACAATAAATAAAAACAAAGACAAGAAAATTGAAAAGAAATAAATAAAAGATTATTATTTGAGACAAGGTCTCACTCTGTCGCTCAGGCTGGAGTACAGTGGTACAGTCTCTACTCACTGCAGCCTTGACCTCTGGGCTCAAGCAATCCTCCCACCTCAGCCTCCCAAGTAGCTGGGACTACAGGTTCCTTCACCACCATGCCCAGCTAACTTTTTTATTTTCTGTAGAGACACGTTTTCTTCATGTTACCCAGGCTGATCTCAAACTCCTGAGCTGAAGTGATCTGCCTGCTTGGGCCTCCCAAAGTGCTGGGATTACAGGCGTGAGCCATTTTTTTTTTTTTTTTTGCTTTTCTTGTGGATGACATGAATTGCCTACAAAGAGAATCCAAAAGAATCTATAACAGAATGAATACTAAGTTTGGAAAGGCAAGAGAGTACAATGCCAATATAGAAAAACTAATGGTATCTAAATATGCTAGCCACAAAAAGATGAAAATTGATTTGAAAAACAGTATAATTTCCAATAGTACAGTAAGATGAAAATAGTTACAAAATGTTAAAAATTTATACAAAATCTGTATGCTAAAATTTTCTTTTAAATATTGATGTAATAATTAGCATACAATTGAATTAAATGGAAATATATACTTTGTCATAGAATGGAAGATTCAGTGTTGTCAACTCTCTCAATTTGTCTATAAATTCAACACAATTCCAATCAATTTATATAGATCAATGAAGATACATAGAATCCAGATATATAATCAAGCATATATGCCCAGTTGATTTTTATCTAAGGAGCTAAGGCAATTCAATGGAGTCAGAATAGTCTTTTTACAAATGATGCTGGAACAATCAGATTTTCATATGGAATAAAAGCAACCACAATCAATATCTTGCACTCTACATAAAAATTAACTCTATAAAGATCATAGACCTAAATACAAAACTGAAAACTATAAAATTTCTAGTTGAGAACATAGGAGGAAATCTTATGATTAGGACTTAGATTAGATATAATTCAAAAATATGATCTATTAAAGAAAAAAATGATAAATCTCACCAAAAAAGGATATCTACTCTTTAAAATACAGTACTGAAAGAAGGATAAGACAGCTATAGATTGGAAAACATATTTTTAAATCACACATTTCATGAAAGACTTGTATCTGGAATATATAAGGAATGTGTAAGGGCTGGTTTAACATCCACAAGTCAATAAATGTAATACACCACATAAAGAGAATTAAAAACAAAAATCACATGATCATCTCAATAGACAGAGAAAGAGCATTTGACAAAATCCAGCATCCCTTTAGACTACAACCCTTAGTAAAATTGGCATACAAGGAACGTACCTCAATGAAGTAAAAGCCATCTATGATAAACACACAGCCAACATAATACTGAACAGGGAAAAGTTGAAAGCATTCCCTCTATGAACTGGAGCAATACAGGGATGCTCACTCTCACCACTTCTCTTCAACATAGTACTGGAAGACCTAGCCAGAGCAATCAGACAAGATAAAGAAATAAAGGGCATCCAAATTGGTAAAGATGAAGTCAAACTGTTGCTGTTTATTGATGACTTGTTTGTACATCTAGAAAACCCTAAGACTCCTACAGAAAGCTCATAGAACGGATAAAAGAATTCAGCAAAGCTTCTGGATACAAAATTAGTGAACACAAATCAGTAGCTCTCCTATATACCAACAGCAACCAAGCAGAGAATCAAATCAATAACTCAACCCCTTTTACAATAGCTGTAAAAAATATATATACACTTAGAAATATACCTAACCAAGGAGATAAAAGACCTCTGTAAGGAAAACTACAAAACACTGCTGAAAGAAATCATAGGCAACACAAACAAATGAAAACGCATCCTTGCTCATGAATGGGTAGAACCAATATTGCGAAAATGAATATACTGCCAAAAGCAATCTACAAATTCAATGCAATTTTTATCAAAATACCACCGTGATGCTTCACAGAGCTAGAAAAACAATCCTAAAATTCATATGGAACCAAAAAAGAGCCCACATAGCCAAAGCAAGATGAAGCAAAAAGAATAAATCTGGAGGCATCACATTACCTGATTTTAAACTTACTACAAGGCCATAGTCCTGAAAACAGCATGATACTGGTATGAAAGTAGCCACAAAGACCAATGAAACAGAATAGAGAACCCGGAAATAAACCCAAACACTTACAGCCAACTGATTTTCAACAAAGCAAACAAAACCATAAAGTGGGGAAAGGACACTATATGCAACAAATGGTGCTGCCCAGCAAGCCCACATGTAAGAGAATGAAACTGGATCCTCATCTCTCACTTTGTACAAAACTCAACTCAAGATGGATCAAGGACTTAAATCCAAGATATGAAACCATAAAAATTCTGGAAGATAACATCAGAAAAACTCTTCTAGGCATTGGCTTAGGCAAAGTTTTTGTGACCAAGGACTCAAAAGGAAATGCAACCAAAAAAAAAAAAAGATAAATAGGTGAGACTTAAACTAAGGAGCCTTTGCATGGCAAAAGGAACAGTCAGCAGAATAAACAGACAACCCATAGAATGGGAGAAAATCTTCACAATCTATACATCCAACAAAGGACTAATATCCAGAATTTATAACAAACTCAAACAAATCAGTAAGAAAAAACAAATGAATAGATACTTCTCAAAAGAAGATATGCAAATGACCAACAAACCTATAAAAAATGCTCAACATCCCTAATGATAAGGGAAATGCAAATCAAAGCCACCATATGATACAGCCTTACTCCTTCAAGAATAACCATTATCAAAAAAATCAAGAAAATAATAGATGTTGGCATGGATTTGGTGAATAGGGAGCACTTCTACAATCCTGGTGGGAATGTAAACAAGTGCAACCACTGTGGAAAACTGTGTGAAGATTCCTTAAAGAACTGAAAGTAGAATCACCATTTGATCCAGTAATCCCACTACTGAGTATCTACCTAGAGGAAAAGAGTCATTTATGTGAAAAAGATACTTGCACATATGTGTTTATAGCAGCACAAATGCCCATAGATCAACAAGGAGATAAAGAAACTATAGTATTTATACGATGGAATACTACTCAGCCATTAATAGGAGTGAATTAATGCCATTTACAGCCACCTGGATGGAACTGGAGACTATCATTCTAAGTGAAGCAACTCAGGAATGGAAAATCAAACATTGTATATTCTCACTTAAAAGTGGGAGCTAAGCAATGAGAATGGGAAGACATACAATGGACTTTGGGGACTCCAGGGGGAAGGTGAGAAGGGGGTAAAGGATAAGTTGGGTTCAGTGTATACTGCTCAGGTGATGAGTGCACCAAAATCTCACAAATCACCACTAAAGAACTTACCCATGTAACCAAATACCACTTATTCCCCAAAAACATATAGAAATATTTTTTTTAAAAAAAAGAGAAAGCAAACTAATAAGTGCATAAAAGTTTTGAACAGATTTCGCAATGTAAGATATATAGATGAAAAATAAGCACAGTTAAAGATCTTCAACACAATTAATCATTAGGGAAATGCAAATTAAAATCACAGTGAGATGCTACTATATACATAATAGAATGATTAAAATTTTAAAGTGATGGACAACTGCAAATGCTGACAAGGATGTGGAGTAATTGGAATTCACATTTATTGCTAGCAGGAATATCTTTCAGCCTCTTGGGGTGAGCTTGGCAGTTTCTTATAATGTTCAATATAATATGTTTGTCCTATAGCCCAGCAACCCCGCTTTTCAGTATTTGCTTACATGAAATGATAACCTAATATTACATAAAAACATGTACATTCATAATAATTGTATTAATAATTGCCAAAACCAGAAGGATCCAAAGGTAGCTCAGCTGAAGAATTGATCAACAAACCATGGAGCACCCATACCATGGTGTACTATTCACCAGTAAGAAGAAACGAGCTGTTCATACACTCAACAGCATGGATGAAACTGTGCGCACCCATACCATGGAATACTATTCAACAGTAAAAAGAAATGACCTGTTCATACACTCAGCAGCATGGATGAATCTCAAATACATTTTATGCTAATTCCTGTTTTTTAAATAACAAGACAAATAATTCAGAAGTAGCTTGAGGTTTTTGTTAGTTTGTTTTGAATGTCTGACCACATGAGATAGATTTCTATTAAAATATGAAATGGAAAGTATAGGTCTTCATGCTTCAGAATTCTATTTTTATGTATCTTTGGTTATTGAAGTTACTCAAATCATGTGCTTCTGCTCATAGAGTTATCTGTCAATATACGAGGGTTTAGGAAATAATTTATCAGTTGGCCCTTCCAATAAATAATGTTTATTTCTTCAGGAGAGCTTGCCTTCATTAACAATTGGAGGTTTGTTCTTTGAAAGACAGTGAAGTAGGTTTCTGTAAGAAGTTAACACATTGATCACTACTTTCTATTACACTCTCATTAGTTGAACACTGCAGTTGCTTCCACTTGTATCACAGGTTGAAAATTATGCACAGAAACAAATGTATTGATGACAGGGATATATGAAGAAGTAAGCCTTTTCAATCTTTAATTGAAAAACATTTCTTTCAATTATGTTTCAAATATAACCAAACCAAAATAGTAACAATGTAATGGAAATAGAGATAGGAATTCTTCACAGATGATTTATACATCCTACATTCCTTTTTGTTTTCATTCAACATGAAGAAACTGAAGAGACAGTCGTTTGAAACAACAGTGATGGCAATTATGGGTCAACTGTAAAAAAAGAACTACTCAAATTTTCAAATGCTAACATTTCTGAGTTACACAACAATCCCATTTATAAAATTTTAAACTCATGTGTCTTTTAGGAAAGAAAGCAGTATCTACAGAAAGAAGTTAACATTATTATGTTGTGATTTACAACGGAAAAATACTTTCTTAATTAATAAATTCAGTTAATAAAACACGATTTTCTTTTTGTCTCCACTGATGAGACTAGAAGAATAAACATCATGTAAAGAAGAAATCACAAGTTTTGTCATGTATACACTTAGAAATTATTTTTCAAGTGTTTTAATTATATAAAACATAAATAGTATGTGTAGCATTTTCTTTATTGAAAAGATCTTTCATTTAAATGGTAATTTATATCTCAAGCTTACACTGTATTTTCTTAACCATTTACCTATCCAAACTTTATCAAATCTCTGAAACTGTAATCAACTTCTATCTTCTCGTATTTACACTATTATTCATTTTTAGTTATAGGTAATTAAAAATTCAGTAATTAGATTCACAGAACAGCAAAGTTGTAGGAATCTTCGGAGAACATTAACATCTCCAGTATCTTTAAAGAGTGTAGAGACAGCTACTCACTGGGGACTTACAGTTAGGTGTTGTTTGAATCAATGTATTTAATCTTGCTACTACCTGTCTAAACCAAAGAAATTCAAAATCACAATAATTTTGTTAGCTATATAATGAGTTTGGTATCTCTGAGACAAAGTCATCGTTGGAACAGAGGTTCAGTTTACTTTTCTTTTTGGCAAGTAAGAAGGAAAATTGTGGAGGAGCAGCAGCACATGATCACGTGTGAATTCCCTGGAGTCAGAATAGATTAAAAGTTGCTAAATCCAAGTTGAAGAATCCAAGCTAGACGATTCCTCCCCACAGTCATCATTCTCACAGCAATAATCTAAAATTGTGATTGTGCAGTTGAAGCACCTTTATATTTGACATTCAGAAATTTATTTTAAAAATACTAAAAATATAATATGAACTATGTAAAAGAAAAATATAAAGAAATAATACTGAAATACCCACTCTTCATGAAGCAAGCAGAACTCTTTTTATCTTCTGAATTTCCAAGTACACGGGTCTTTCTCTTTTGATCCTTTCATTTTCACTCAAGAGTACTCCATAAATAAGTCCCATACTTATAGAAACTTCATAATTATGTTTTGGATATGCATGTATTATTTAATTGTATTAAAATCACATAATGTACAGCAGCATTCCTATAATGTAGCATTAGATTTTATTGCTAACAATCTCTTGCTATTTTGGGTAGTGCTACAGCAAACATTTTTGTTTCTATAAAAACTATGTAATTTGCAAAGATCTTATTTGTTGGAAAAAAAAATCAGAAAAAAAAAAGCAGAAAAAGAACATTATCCTTAAGGCCCAGAGGAGATTCATACACATAAACATGACTTGATACACGAATCAACGTCTTTTGTAGAAGAATGTGTTTGCATTTGTCATTCTCAATATAAAACAAAAATAGAACTTCCTTTGAAATTAAAAATAAAGCTCTAAGGAAAGAAAAGTCAGTAGGGGCCGGGCGCAGTGGCTCATGCCTGTAGGCCCAGCACTTTGGGAGGCCAAGGTGGGTGGATCACAAAGTCAGGAGTACCAAGACCAACCTAGCTAACATGGTAAAACCCCATCTCTATTAAAAATACAAAAGATTAGCTGGGTGTGGCGATGGACGCCTGTAATCCCAGTTGCTTGGGAGGTTGAGGCAGGAGAATTGCTTGAGCCCGGGAGGCGGTGGTTACAGTTAGCTCAGATCATGCCATTGCACTCCTGCCTGGGTGACAGAGCAAGACTTCATCTTAGAAAAAAAAAAAAAAAAAAAAGAAAAGAAAAAGTCAGTAGGATATAGTGGTGAAAAAGAGTAATGAGTTATTAAGGAAAACATAAAAAAAAGAGAATGTAAATCTTCACTGGGGATTCTAAAAAAAGAATTACAGAAAATTGAATCATTGATATAGAGGACAAACTTGGTACCCTTTCTCAAATATGAAGCGAAAAGGATAAAATGAAAAGAAGACATATGATTGATACAAAAGATTAAAATTGGAGATCTAATCTAAAAATTAAAGTTGTTGAAATAAAAGCCAGAAGACTAAGAAATGAGATGAAAATCAAAGATATAACTAAACACTTCCAAAAGAAATAAAAATGAGAACCCCCTTAAGCAGATATGAAAGATTCATTACATTTCAGAAAAATTAATTGAAACTAAAACATATCCCAGTGTCCTGCACCATAACCCTTTGGTTTCACTGACTTCAGTCACAGGTAGAATAAATGGTTCCGTGTAAATTCAGCATCGCTGGGGCTTAATGTCTCTACTTGGCAGGGTTTTCTGCTCTTCTTCTCTGACTCCCTTTCCAGCATGCATCCAAGCCAGCACAGCCTAAAAGTGTGGGGAAGCTACCGCCTCCCGGGGCGACTTCAATGAACTGGGACGGGAGTCAGTGGTGATAACTGCCATTCAGAATTCCCGCAGATACAGTATTGAAAATCTTTAGAATGACTCATTCCACAGAGAAAGCATTCTCTCAAGTGTATGTCCAATGTGAAATTTTATACTAACGGGGCAACATTAGCCAACCCAAACTGTCCAGAGCCAGCAGCTAGTATTGAGATGCAGGATTGCCATGACACAACTACTGGGGACTGGCTGAAGTCATCTTTCCACTGGTAGGTCGAGGATTGAATGGCAGGCTAGGGTTTGATGATTATCCGTGCTTCATTGTAGAAAGCAGGTAAATGTATCCTGCTCATCCACAAGACTAAATTTACTGAGCCATTCTTTTTGTGCACGCTTATATATTGGAAGTAAGAAAACACTGAAATTGTAGAAAACCAAGAAGTGAGAGATAATGTCAGCAGTATGGCAGTACATATATCAAGAAAATCAAAACAACTTTCTTTTCCTGTTAATGTTGGAATTATCATAGGTATCATGCTCAAACAAAAGCAAGGTAAAACACAAGGCAATTTTCCCAGAACCGCAAACAGTATCTAATCTCTTTGAGTTCTTTGAAAATATCAAAGAATAATTAGAATGTTTTGTGGTATGCTTTTAGATGGAGGTCAGGATTTATAATTGTTTGAAGAAAGAAAGTCAGATGAATACTCATAATAAGAAGCAATATTCTCAAATATCAAAACAGCCTTCTCACAAACTTGCTTCCCATTCCATTGTTTCTGGTCTCCTTGACATTGTTGCATTTGACATTATTTTGAAAGGCAAAGAGAATGTTGTATTTCAGAAGGTAATTTGAGTTTAAACTATTTCTTTCTAATGATTCAGGTTTTCTTTGCTATCAGATATAAAGGAGTATTCATTTGATTTGCAGGTTTTTAAAGTAACACGGAAGACCAGGTTGTTTTGCTGAATGTTAAAGTGAATGACAGCTGGATGGCCAAATCTTACATCTCTCACCTGACTTTTCAGCCAAATGTGTTCAGGGGGTGAAAACTAGAAATAACCTCAATGACTTGCAGGCTGTCTGTTCCTGTCAACACTGGTCAATGCTTTCCTCCCTTGCAGCTGCTTCTCCTAGGGATGCTGGAGCCATTGAATGTGTCATTGAATCTTTTATAATTTACTCAGTCTTTGTCCTTTTAACGGGCCCTCTCCTTAGATTTTCCCCTATTTTCATATTTATTATTTTATTTTCTCTACAGCAGACACTGAAACTACCCAGACAAGGAGACGCGTTTTCATGCCTCACTTAAAGATGAGAAACATTCTGATAAATGCATCAGTAAGTGATTGCACTCTTGTGCAAACATCAGAGAGTGTGCTTCCACACACCCAGAGGGCAGACCATGGCACACGTGGCCATATGGATAGCCTGTTTGCTCTGAGGCCACTCACCTGTACAGCAGGTTAACTGCATGCTGTAGGGAACTGTCACACCGTGGTCAGTATTTGTGTATCTAAACATATCTAAACAAAGAAAAGGTACAGCCAGAATATGGCATGCAAGATAGAAAAAAATGGCACACCAGTATGCATCACTTAACATGCATGGAGCTTTCGGGATTGGAAGTTGGTTTTGGCAGGTGAATGGTGAGAGAGCGGGAAGGCCTGGACATCACTGCACACTACCGTAGACTTTACAAACACTTGTCACTTAGATTACATTAACGTCACACAAATACACTTTTATTTCTTTAATAGCAAATTAATCTTACCTTACTGTAACTTTGTACATTTGTAAACTTTTTGACTTTTTTGTAGTAACGTAAAACAAACACACAGCTATACAAAATATTTTTCTTTTATATCTTTATACTATATGCTTTTTTATATTTTTTCAATTATTATTTATTTATTTTTAAACTTTTTTTGTTACAGATGAAGACACAAACACACACATTACTCCAGGCCTCCTCGGGGATCAGGATCATCGATATCACTGTCTTCCACCTCCACACCGTGTCCCACCCGAAGGTCTTCACCGGCAGTAGCACACGTGGAGCTGTCATCCCTGATAGCAATGCCTTCCTCTGCATCTCTCCTGAAGGGCCTGCCTGGGCTGTTCTACGATTAACCATCTTTTGTACAAGCAGAAGAAGTACGCTCTAAAATAACAATTAAAAGTACAGCAAATATATAAACCAGTAACACACTTAATAATTTTTATTATTACGTATTGTGTACTGCACGTAATTGTATGCTAGACTTTTCATAGGACTGGCAGCACAGAAGGTTTGTTTTCACCAGCATCCCCACAGACAGGTGGGTAAGGCATTGTGCTGCAGTGACAGGACGGCTCTGACATCACTAGGCATAGGAAGAAATTTTTCAGCTCCGTTATAGTCATGGGACCAGTGACACATATGTGGTCTGTCCTTAACTAAGATGCCCTTATGTGGTTCATGACTGTACTTTCTACCTCCACGCTTACCTCTCCATTGAAGACCTGCTGTTAGCAAATCAACATCTACACGCTAGACTATTATTCTCATTTGGCCTGTGTGGCCTCTTAAACCCAGTCATCTACCAAGCTTCCCCACAAAAATATTCACCCTTGCTCTGCCCCTCAGGGCAGGCACAGCATCCTATACCGGCCTCTGGTTGTACGTTCTCCACACTGAGAAGTCTGTATAGCAGGCCCAAAGCCTAGAACGGTCCTAGAAAGCTAACAGCTCCATAGCATGTTATCAGACCCGGTGCAGATATTGCAGCGTAGACCCTCACCTTTTTACATTGCATTCTCGTGCTTTTACCTCTTCCTTCCCCATTTTCTCGTAAGTTCTAGTTTATTTTCCCAACTTCAGTGACTGCAGGTGGATTTCTGTCTAGGTAGCACATCCCTGTTGGACTTTTCTTTTTTTGTAGAGATAATTCAAATTAAAGGCACAATACCAAAAAAAAAAAAAAAATTAAAAAATCTTCCCTTTCACAACCATCTCTTCTCAGCCTCCACTCCTCTTTTGCTTACATATGGAGAAGGTTTTCCTACAGCCCACCGATCATTTCCAGGCTGCATCTCCTCTCTTGCTATAGGTGGCTTGATCTTCTCCCTTTACAGTGGAGCTGATTCTTAAGTCCACAGCCCGATTTCTGCACTTCTGATGTCACATGTCAGGACGACTTCAGGCCTCACCGGTGCGCATCCCATTAGGCTTGCTGTTTCTCCTCCCATGGAGCCGACTGTTTTGTTATCCGCTGACGTATCTGATTGGAATGGCTTCAGCAATCTGGGACTCTTCTTTCCTAGACACTCTTCACGTTAGGGCCTCTTCACCCGCAGCCTGATTCCTCAACTATGCCGCATTTCATTTCTCCATACTGAGGTCCCTGGCCTGCAAAGTCCCCAAATCCTTCCATTGAGGTTTTGTGGCTGTGGTGTGATCTCCAGCATGCTCAGGTCCACTGTGAGGCCTCTTCCTCCATCCTCCAGTGTCTTTTCCCTTTATCCAGACACAGACAATATGTAATTCCTTCTGAATTCTTTTTTTCTCAAACATAAAGGTGAATTTTCATTCTGCATTCTGCACACCTTGTGCAGTATTTGACACTGACCATCAGTCCCCCTTGCTTGGAATTGTTTCTTTTCTCTTGATCTCCCTCAGAGGACTTCCTAACCCTAACCCTAACCCTACTTATCCATGTCACACCCTTCATCCCCAACTCAAAATCCAACTCCATCAGTTCATTTATTTTATTATGTAAGTCATGATATTTTTGAGATAAAACTCACAGATTATTTATTTCCCAATCCTGGTCATAATAATAAGAAATTTGAAAACGTCATTGAAAAAAATGGCATTTTACCTCTTACAACCAACCCAATAGCCAAACAAAAATAAGTCCAGAAAACATTTGAAGCCACAATGAACCCACATGTCCCTATATGCTCAGCGAGATTTCTTTCTGACATGGGAAAGTTGTTGACCAGGAACGATGTGGGCACTGTGGAGACAGAATGTTGAATCTGACACCATCTTTCTTTCTTAGTCAGTTCAGGTTGCTGTAACAAATTACCACAGATTGTGTAACTCAAGCGACAAACATTTATTTCTCCCAGTTCTGGAGGCTGGAAGTGTGAGATCAGGACATCAGTTTGGTCGAGCGCTGGTGAGAGTTCTCTTCCTGGTTATGACCTCAAATGGGTTTTCTGTGGTGCATGCATGCAAACAGATGACCTGTCTCTTCTTCTAATAATAGCATTTATTCAATCACGGGGACCCCAACCCCAGCATCTCATCTAAGCCTAAGTGCCCCACAAAGCCTCCACTTCCAAATACTACCACATGGGAGATTAGGGTTTCCGCATATGAATTTTTTGGGATGGTATACAAAAGTTTAGTTTCTAGCACCTCCATTCTGGAAGCTTGCAGTGTATCAGGCAAGACAGATCATTATATCAAACAGGTTGTGCTCAGAGCTAGAGCAGAGTTTTAAATAATGTCATAGGATTTCTATGAAAGGTGAAATATAAATGCCAGCTAGACTTTGTGTCTGCCAGATAATCATTAGAAAATCGTACAGATTCTGATAATTGTCATCAGATGTGGTATAAAGCAATTGACTAATAGGAGCATGCATATATCAGTCATGGATTGGAGGAAATAAATGAAAGGGATCCAGGAAGGTGTTAGAAATTCAAGAATGTGCTCTCTAAGGAAAAATCACAGTTATGACTACATCACAAACCTGTCATGTGGAAGTCATACTTAAGTTTTTGAGAATTTCTTTTGAAAGTTTTAATACAAGGTCTTAATTAGATGTGTGTTTAACATATATTCTCAGTCTATTGTTTGTATTTTTATTTTTTTAATATCTTTTGCACAACGAAGTTTTTGAACAATTGAAGAAGTCTAATTTATCACTTTTTTTTACAGACTGTGATTTCAGTTTAGAATCTAAGAGAATTTTGCTTAACCCAATGTCTTGAAGATTTTCTCCTATTTTTTTCCCAAAAGTTCTATAGTTCTAGCTGTTAGAAGTAATCATATAATCAATTTTGAATTAACTTTTGTGACTTATGTGAAGGTCTAATTTTATCTTTTTGGATTTTATGTGACTATCCAGTTGTCCAGGCACCATTTGTTGAACACACTTCTCTTTCCCTAATGAATTACTTTGGCATTTTTGTTAAAAATCGATATATGGATTTGTTTATCGATTCTCAATTCTGTCTTATAGGGGTAGATGTCCACCTGTCTTAGCTCATGCTGGCTGCTATGACAGATTACCATAGACTGAGTGCTTTATAAACAACATAAATTTATTTCTCACAGTTCTAGAAATGGTGGTGGCTGAAAGCAACGTACTGGGAGATTCAGTGTCACTTCCTGGTTCACACATGCATATCCATCTATGTTCATGGGGGTTACCGCCACCAACAGATTCCCTTTCCTGCCCTCAAGGGATATTTTATCTTCTGTTTATGAGAAGCACAGTGACTGTGAAATAAGCTGGTCTTTTTGCTTCCATTTCCCAAGGTACTTTTTACAGCACCTACCCCAACATTCTGCTACTAGGGTTGTTAGGAATTCAGTTTTTGTGTCCCCCCGCAAAATGTGTTTGTTGAAACTCTAACCCCCAGTGTGGCTGTGTTTGGAGACAAGGCCACTGCGGAAGTGATTAAGGTTAAATGAGGTTATAAGTGTGGGGCCCCAAACCAATAGGATTGGCGCCCTTATAAGAAGAGACATCCAAGAGCTTGCTCTTATCCTCTCACGTTGCACACAAACAAAGAAGAGGTCATGACTACCGGTCATGGTGGTCCAAGCCTGTAATATCAGCACTTTGGGAGGCTGAGGCAGGTGGATCACCAGAGGTCAGGAGTTCAAGACTAGCCTGGCCAACATGGTGAAATCTCATGTGGTGGCACACATCTATAATCACAGCTACTGGGGAGATTGAGGCAGGAGAATTACTTGAACCCGGGAGACAGAGATTGCAGTCAGCTAAGATCTCATCACTGCACTCCAGCCTGGGCGATAGAGTGAGACTCTATCTCAAAAAAGAAAAAGAAAGAGGTCATGTGAGCACAGAGGGGCATGGTGACTGTCCACAACCAGGAGAAGCCACCCCAGAAAACACCTCTCCCTCATCAGCATCTTGATCCTAGACCCCCAGCCTCCAGAGCTGTCAGAAATAAGCTTCTTTTGTTGAAGCCACTCACTCTGTGGTATTTTGCTACTGTGGCTCTGGCAAACTGATACAAGTGTTGAGACAGAAAAAAAAAAATGGAATTATCCTCATTCTAATCTCCGTGTTTTCTTCATAGCTAAAAATCACAGTCTATATCCAAATGCAAAAACATATCAACCACAGCAGAAAAAATAATTAATACGTATTTTGTATACAATTTTAGTTCTGTTTGAGGTTTTCGGCATTGTTTCTGGCTTTCAGAGCTGGAATCTTTTTTTTTTTTTTTTTCTTTTTTCTTTTTGGAATACCTTGTCATGAAGCAGTGTTTGTATTTGTTAAACAAAATATGAGATTTATTTTTGATTGTTAAAATAAAACATTTACAACAAGTTTATTGAAAGGATGAGAGATTAGAGATAGATAATCAGACTGAAAACAAGGCCCTTTTGGAAGAGGTTGGCATGTGGTACTTTATGAAGACTTTAAATGGCTGTATATGTGGAAGACATAAAGGGAGCAAGGTACTTCAAAAATTAAAGTTAGAACTACTGGGAGGATGATGTCACCACTGTCTGATAGTTGTGACTGTAGAGCGTGTGGACGCATGTGTTTGAGTATGTGTGTGGGGGGGGTGGGGCTAGAGAGGAAAAATGTCACACTCAGTGAAATTTTTCAGAAATCAGTTAAAGCTGTGGTATTCACAGTCACCCCAAATTGCTATGGATGGTGTTGGAGTTTGCCAGTAATAGATCTTATAGTCAGTTCTTGTAAAAGGAAAACAAACAAAAAGCTAAAGAAATAAAAGCAGAACCATTAGATGTGTTTGGAAAGACTTGGTCGCCGGTGAGAATGGGGACATGATTGAAATGAGTGAATTGTCAACCAAAACCAAGGAAAATTGCTTAAAGGAAGGAGGAGAGGGACATGACCCAGAGACAATGCAATCTAAGAAAAGCTGTTTGACAAACTGATTCATCTCTCATCAGTATCTGGGAGAAAGCAGACGCTGCACACCGCCTCTCTCCCAAAAAACTATTTATGCAAAATGCAGTGCTGTCCCCACAGTCATGCGAGGAGCTAACCCTGATGATGACAGTGGGAAGCAACTTCAAGGACTTCACCCTGAAGCAGGGAGTAATCTATGTGCGGGCTGTGGTTTGGAGACATTTGGTGATGTAAAAAAGAAAGTGACAACTGGAGACAAGAAGAAGGGAAAATGTCTCTGGGGATAGAGGATAAAAAGTATTTTTAAGCCATGTGGAACTAAGCAGTGGTGAGTCAGACACCCTGTACCAAAGAAGAGCAAACAAAATCAAAAAACAAAAAAGTGTACAATTCTTAGCATCGTTTCCAATTTAAGATAAGTCAATGAACATACCTTTATATCTAGAACCTGTATTTATCAAAAATATTTCCTTAATGAAGCTTTTGTCTTTTAAAATTTAGAATTTCAAGATATTTTTTCACGAAGCTTTTGTTTCTTTTAGAGTTTCAAGGTTCTTTAATTTCAGTATTTTACATTGAAGTCCTTGCTGATATCATGGCATGAGAAATTTTCCAAATGTCTACAAAACAATCATGGAGAAAAATTGTAATGGCAAAGAAGAGTTCCTAAACTGAAATGTTACGGCTATTTTTGGACTTTTTTCTTCACTTAATAATTGGCACAAAAATCAAAACCCTTAATCCTAAAGCACAATTCACCTTTATCTTAATAATCAGAAATTCTATAACATACAAAAACATACGAGTGTTTGAAAGGCCAGTACATTTCTGACTTTCATAAAAACCTGCGTGAACACAATATGAAGGACGCATATGTGCTTTAACAAGGGTTACGTTATTAGATTTTCTGAGTCTTCTCAATTTGGTCACGCCTTGAAGTCAGTGACTAGTGTATTGTGTCTTTGATCACAGAGTCAGTGTCTAAAAGATCTATGTGGCCTTTACTTTCAGAAAATGGTAAAAGCTCTTCCTGGGAAAATGTATCCCTGTAAGCCAGCTGCCTTTCAAGTCAAAACAGAAGGGATCGTTTTCAGGCTACCCAGATAACAAGCCTCCATTTTTCCCTTTCTTATGGTGCTATAGCCAGATAGCACTTAAGTGAAGTGATAGAAAGAGTTTCTCCTGGGCTATATTACCTTGAAATGAATAAAACTCAATGCATTATTGTAAAGGCAGAGATGTTCTGATTTTGGAAGCAGGAGGGTTTCAAAGTGGGATAACAAGGACGTGATGCTGGTAAAATGAGAGGGCTGGCCATAATAAATGAAGAGTCTACCTGCAGAAACCAGCAAATTCTTGTGTGAGAGAGGGACGCATTAGTGAGACAAAAGAATTGCATTGGCTGAGTCACCTCAGATCTCAAGAGTAAATCGTTACCATCAGGCCTCTCTCAACGTATAATGGACCTAGCCTGTTTCAAGTCCAGGCAAGCTAAGAAGAGCAATGTCTCTGAAACCAATTTACCATGGGTTTGTATATCTCCAAAGTTCATGGCACCAACCTGCTTGCCTATTGGTGCACACGACAGATACTTGGCCACTTCTCCTCTCATTAACCTCATGCCACTACTTTCTGCTCTTTTCTACCTCTTGCCCTTCCAGGGGCTGACACATCCACCCATCAGTTATGTCCCAAGCTGACCCTTAAAAAGCAAGCTAGAAATGTTGCTCAAAGCCACCTTATTCTTGCCTTCATGCCGTCTAGGTCTGGTGTGCTTTTGTGTCTCTCTGGGACTATCCTTAGCTCCCTCCTTGTCTTCCACTCTGAATTTGCTAGCCATGCTCTTAGATTATGAAACTGAATGTACCTTTATAATTTTCACCTTTATTTCTCCCTCTTTTCCAATATCCTTTATTTTCCAAGACCCAATTTAAAGAACGAGAGTACTAACATTATCTCTCCCTACAGGTGAGAGAACCGACAATGATATTTTATGTTTACGCCCAAATGAATGTTCTCTTCCAAATTCTTTTCCATAAATGTCAATAGGAAACTCTGATTTTGCAAATCACAGCAAAGTATTATTAAGCCTAGTTCTTGGAACTTAGAGGCAACGAAGAAGATCATGTTAGTGTAGTTTAGAGACAAAGTAGGAAAAATCTATGTCAAAGAAAGTTTGGAAAGGCAGAAGACTCAAGTCCTGGAATAGAATTACCCAGGAATGATAAGATTGCCACTCCACCATCTTGCCACCTGCTTTGCGCTAAGGGAACGTGAAGGAGGAAAACTGGCATCAGTTGAACTGTTCAAATATACTAGCCTTCCTGGGGCAGTGTGTTGACTCACTTGATGATACAGTTACCTAGGATGTGAATGGGAGGACGGAGAGGACCCTATGTGTGGGCTGGTCATACAATGTATCATCCAAACTGGAACAACTTTGACAGTGAAAGGGAGTGGCTTTTAGCAATTATTCCTAAATGACGTGTGTAAACTGAAATGGCCTAGGAATAACGGCATGTATTAAATACTTCCTATTTAAGATGTTTGTGGAAAAAAAGAAAACAGTGAAAGAAACTACCCCTTGTCCAGTTTTTACTCAGGAAGTAAAATACCTTGGATTTCATAGCAACAACAGAAAACACACTCCAAAATAGAAATTACAATCATTTTTGAGGCATCAACTAATGCAGTTTAAATATGTGGCAAACAAACTGGTAGCCAATTGATACTGAAGAATGAGTTCTCAAAGGGCCAAAATAAAGGTGAAAAGTATGCTCTACCTCGAGTTCAGGAATAGCTTTTCTTCCACCTGTCAAATGGTTGTAGTTTTTGTTATTTTGTCAGTTGAGTTGGTTGCAGAAACTCCCCATGGAAATGATGCTAATTGCCATGTCTTCCTAGAAAGTGAAAATACAGTAACGCCATAGTTATAACAGGGATATGATATGGGTTTTACCCACATGTGAAAGTATGCAGTGTGCCCTTCACCTCAACATATAGGAGGGTGATTTGCACACTTGTGATACTGTGTTAGTCTGTTCTCACGCTGCTAATAAAGACATACTCAAGACTGGGTAATTTTTTTAAAAATTTATTTATTAATTTTTTTTTAGTGTCTCACTCTGTCATCCAGGCTGGAGTGCAATGGGGCCATCTTGGCTCATTGCAACCTCTGCCTCCCAAGTTTAAGTGATTCTCTTGCCTCGGCCTTCTGAGTAGCTGGGATTATAGGCACCCACCATCATGCCTGGCTAACTTTTGCCTTTTTAGTAGACACAGGGTTTTACCATGTTGTCCAGGCTGGTCTTGAACTGTCGACATCAGGTAATCCACCTGCCTCGGCCTCCCAAAGTGCTGGGATTACAGGCATGAGCCATCAGCCCAGCCAAGACTGAGTAATTTATAAAGGAAAGAGGTTTTATTGACTCAAAATTACACATGACTGGCGAGGCTTCACAATCATGATGGAAAGAGAATGAGGAGCAAAGTCACATCTTACATGGCAGCAGGCAAGAGAGCATGTACAAGGGAACTCCCATTTATAAAACCATCATATCTTGTGAGACGTGTTCACTGTCACGAGAACAATATGGGGAACCACCCCATGATTCCATTATATCCACCTGCCGTGCCCTTGACATGTGGGAATTATTACAATTCAAGGTGAGATCTGGTGGGGGGACACAGCCAAACCATATCAGATACCATGCACCGTTTTCTCTAGTAGAATCCAACACTATTCATGATAATAGAATATAATAGTAATAATAGAAGGTGCCATCTGGAACAGATACTGTGTCAGGCACCACGCCCCCTGCTTTTTACATGGCAGCTCTAAAATTCTGACCTCCCTTGCAGCTAGTTCTACGGCGTACTGTCATTCCTCATTCTACAGACGTGAAAACTGGCATGGAAGAGTTTCATAAGATTTGCGTACAAACACAATGTAACAGATTGTATTTGTTTGCTAGGGCTGCAAAAACAAAATATCTGAGACCGGGCAGCTTAAACTGCGGACATTTGTTTTCTTACAGTTTTGGAGGATGCAAGTTCAAGATCAAGACGCCAGCAGGTGTTGCTCACCATCTTGCTGCATCTTCACATGGTGTCTTCTCTGTATGTGAGCATTCCCGGTATCTCTGTGTGTCCGAACTTCCCTTCTTATAATGACTAGGTCAGATTAAGTTAGGACCCACCCTAACAGACTCGTTTTCACTTAATCAGCTCCTTAGAGGCCTTGTCTCCAAATACAGCCACATTCTGAGGTACTAGGCATTAGGGTTTCAACATACAAATTCAAAGGGGTACACAGTTCAATCCGTGACAGTGATCTAGCTGAAATTCAAAACTGGTCTAAGTCTAAAACTATGTTTTCCCTGTCATACATGGCTCCAACCACTGGAGGCAGGTACTTTATTCTATGCTTCAAGAGAAGCATATTTCCAGGTTACTGCCTCTATTCCCTAAGAGTTTTCAGCATAATAGAGTGATAAATAAGTTGACAACTTACTCTACTACAAAACAAAATGCAATCATAATTGAGTAAGAGCCCTCAGAAGACCATATAGCAAAATGGATCAAAGTACCGCTGAAATTAGAGTACCTGAGTTCAAATCTACAATTCAGTAGCAGATAGCAGAAGCAATTAAAGTGAGAATCCCACACATTCATTCAAAAACTATGTATTGAGAGTCTACCAGGTGCCATGTATTGTTCTAGGTTCTTGAGACACATTATACAACCCTTCAAAGAAGTGTTTTCAAAATAAACGAGAAGGTTTATACCAACGGCCTGATGCTTCCTATTATCTTTATACAAGGTCTTTGTGGATAATCCAAATTTGCTGATTTAAAGGATTTTTTTAAGTATAGGAGAGAATTAAATCGGAAGATTTGAGATATTTTTAAATGTAATATTTCTTCAAAATAAATAATAAAATATTCACAATCAAAAGTTGGAGTAAGCGGGACTGACCTACTCTTTGGAGAAAAGCTTTCTGAACAAGTGGTTCTGAGATATCTAAAAAGACCAACTCAAAACCAGGCTCCGACAGGAGGAGAATTTGGTCAGAAGATAATAATAAATGCTTTGAGATAAGTAACCTGAAATTGCCAAGGAAATTGTGATCTGAGTCTATATCCAGATCTGTACATCTCCCCTTCTCCTTGTGGAACTGCAGATCCCTGGGCCAGTCTGCTCAAGACTTCAAGCACTAAACATACTCTGTTGAGACACAACATAGGATCAGAGATTCACAAAGGCCAGAACCATTTAACACAGTGATACAAGTTCCCGGCATTGTAGAGACCTCTATATGTATACTGACGTTTATCTGTTTAGAAACAGAGACCCTGATTAAGGTAAAGGCGTACATGTTTCACTAGGTCACACTTTGCACATGTAGTGGCCACAATTTTTTTATGATTTTAAGGATATGAGACACCACACGAGTTTGCAGAATTTCAGATAAGACCACAGAGCCCAGGAGCTCTGGACAACATTAAATTCAGCCATCTAATAAAACACTCTCCACAGCTGTCATGGCAAGCTCCTCCTTCTTCCCATTTGAAGTATACCTCCTTCTTCTAGAAGGAAGTGTTTATTTGGATTCTGTTGAGAGGCTATAGTTTTTTATTGAAATATACAGTTAAAAGGGCATTGAATTGGAATTCACTGAGGCTTGTTTAAGATGACTGTATATGAATCCGTGTTAAGGCAATATACAATTCCTTCTTAAAGTCCTCTTTTCATGGAAGCCAGGCTTGTCGCATCTTGTATGAAGCTTTTATTTCTTTTTAACAGTATTTTTTAAATACCTAACTTAAAGCCCAAAAGATTTAAAATTGTCAGCCTAGTTTTTATTCCTTCCAGAACCAGTATTCCGATTGCAGATAAATGGGCTCCTACAAGTTTACGAAAAATGAGTTTTTATGGTGCTGGCAAAGGGGTTCCTATCGAATTTGTCTGGAACTGGTCATTTGTTGTTGCTTTTGAAATGGGTTTCTGCTCCTGACAGAAATGTACTTGTTGCTGATAAACCTCGTTGGTGTTGAAATGCTGCACATGCACCCCACCCTGTTCTACGTCCACATCAAAATTTGTACTTACCTGCCCACCTTCCTCCAATATTACATTCTTGCCATTTGCTCATCCAGGAAAAACGCACTTTATTCAAAAGCAAACAATAATTTCAGAGAATTTTGCCCTGATTCCTTTGAAAATTATTATAACTTTACTAAAAGAACAATAGTAAAATCATAGAGTAATAAACATCATTAAAACAAAACAAAACAATTTTTTTGGAGCAAATAAAGATCTTGCAGCCTTTAACTCAAACATTTACCTCCATCAAATAGGAGCTAAAATTCAAAGAAAAAATAACCCAAAAAATTTCACAGGAGATGAAAAATGTGCTTTAAAAAGTCAGAAAAAAGTGAGACAGAAAAATAAAACTGTCTACATGAAGGCCAGATTGGAAGCAGCAAGAAAGGAAATTATGCATAGCTGAAAGTGTGAAAAGGAACAAGTTAGGCACTCTTGAGAAAAGTGAGTAGTGTGTTAAGAAAATTATTTAAAAAGAGTTAAAATGATGATTAAAGAGATAAAAATTTTATATATAAATAAGTAGTGTCTCTGAATAGGAAATAAATGAATTGAACTCAACAACAACCAAATAACTTTAAAAACTTTGAAAAAAACAACCATCAAATATTATGCTTAGCATCTGGGTGACAAAACCATTTGTACACCAAACCCCCATGAACAGGAGTTCACCTGTCTTAACAAACCTGCACATGTACTCCTGAAACTGAAATAAAAGTTAAAAAAAAAACAACTCAAAACTTTCTTTTGAAATACATGGAGGCTTGCACGTAGATACTGAAAGATTACACCGTGTCCCAGGAAAAACTAATTCAAAAATGTTTAATAGCAATGCATAATAAAAATTTTGGAATTTAGAATTAGAGACTGTTTTAGACATGAAAGCAAAATATTAAGTTATCTACAAAGAGAAAATTGGACTGATCTCAAAGTTATCTAAAGCAACATTAAGTGCTAGAAGAAATTTACAAAATGCTCAGAAAAAGAATACGTGTGTGAGAGAGACACAAAAATGAATTATTCAGCTATGTGCATGCTTAAAACAATCTTTTCTAAACAAATTATCTTCATTTTAAAAAATATTCAGTTTTTTTGAGCAGTAAATATTTTTTAAAAAATGGATCCAAAGTTTCATTGTTGTATATAACATTTGTTGTAAGATTTATATTCTGTATTTGTGTATGTACACTTATTTTTATGTATTTTTATATATTTAACGTCCTCTATTTTATATACATATTTATATAAATATATTCCTCTCTTTCTAGTCTTCTAAGTTTTTAAAAATGACACATAAAAGTTTAAGCTTTTTTGTGTGTTTGTTTAATAGGAAGTTTCACTGTTGGCCAGGCTGGAGTGCAGTGGCATGATCTCAGTTCACTGCAACCTCCTCCTCCCAGAGTCAAGCAATTCTCTTGCTTCAGCCTCACGAGTAGCTGAGATTACAGGCTCCTGCCACCACACTCGAGCTAATTTTTGTGTTTTTAGTAGAGACAGGGTTTCACTATGTTGACCAGGCTGGTCTCGAACTCCTAATCTCAGGCGATCTACCTGCCTTGGCCTTCCAAAGTGCTGGGATTACAAGTATGAGCCACCCCGCCCAGCTATAAAGGTTTAACTTTTAATCATTTTTATTTAGTTTTATTTAGTTTTTAATATTTTGTTTGTTTTTTTAGATTTGGAGATTAAAGCACAACTGTGTTACATGAATACATTACGTATTGGTGAACTCTGGGCTGTTGGTGTATCCAACACTCAAATAACATACATTGTAGCCAACAGGTAATTTTTCAGCTCCCAACACCCCCTAATCCTTTGGAGTCTTCAGTGTCTATATTCCCACTCTGCATATCTATGTGTTCCCATTATTGACTTCCAGTTATAAGTAAGAACATGTGTTTATTTATATTTTTTGTTTCTGAGTCATTTCACTTAATGGCCTCCAATTCCTTCCATGTTGCTATAGAGGAAGTGATTTCATTCTTTTTTATGGCCAAGTTAGCATTCCAAGGTGTGTGTGTGTATACACATTATATATACATCTTATTTTTATATCTAATCATCAATTGATGGACACTTAGGTTGGGTCCATAACTTTGCTATTGTGAAAAGTACTATGATAAACACATAAGTGCAGGTGTCTTTTTGGTATAATGATTTATTTCAGGTACATCTAATCCTTTTAAAACCACATTTAAAATCACATATGTATGTCTTTATGTATGTGTTTATATATTTATTATTCTGTATTTGTTATATTATTCATATATAGTCTCATTCTTGTCTACTGAGGTTTTTAAAAAATATTAAAAATTACATATTAATTAAAAATTAAATATTAAAGAATTTAAAGTATTTTTAAAAATTTTATTGAATGCTTTCTTCTACCTCTCAAAATCTTTTTAGAATTTTCATCGTTTATTCTATTAATCTATTAATATATTGGTAGAATTTTCTGATGCTAAAATGTCTTATTTTAGAGATAAACTGTATTGGATCATTTCCATTTTTATACACAGTTTTATTCAAGTAGCTTTGCATTAAAATCTACACTATTTTAAATGTTCACACTTTTTTTTTTAAGTTTGCCATATAGTTTTTCATCTACTTAATATTCAACTTTTCTGTGTCTCTGGGGAGTTTTGATGGAAAATCCAGGCATACCTCAGAGACATTGCAGGCTTGGGTCTAGACTGCTTCAATAAAGCAGATTTTGTAATAAAACAAGTCAAACAAAAATTTTGCGTTTCCTTGTGCATATAAAAACTACACTATATTTTAATCTATTAAGTGTGCAACAGCATTATATCTAAGAAGTATGCATATTTAAATAAAAAGGCTTTATAGTTCTAAAATGCTGGCAGTCATCAGAGCAGCTGAGACTTCTGTGAGTTGTAATCGTTTTGCTGATGGGGAATTTGCCTTCAGATTGACAGCTGTTGACTGATCAACATGGTGACTGAGGAAGGCTGAAGTGAATACACTTACTGAGTCTTTCCTTCACAGAAGATTTCTCTGTAACGTGTCGTGTTGTTTGATAGCATTTTACATACAGTAAATATTCTCTCAAAAATGAAGTCAATCTTTTCAAACACTGCTGCCGCTCTATCAACTAAGTTTATGTAATATCTAAATCTTTTGTGGTCATTTCAAGAATGTTCACAACATCCTCAGGAGGAGTAAATTTAATCTCAATAAACCTCTTCCTTTGCTCATCTACAACAAACAATTCCTTATTTGTTAAAGTTTTCTCATGAGATTAAAGCAATTCAGTCACGTCTTCAGGCTCCACTTTTAATTCTAGTTCTCTTGCTATTTCATCCACATCTTCAGTTATTTCCTCCAAGGAAGACTTGAAACTCTCAAAGTCATTAGTGAAGGCTGAAATCAACTTCCTCCAAACTCCTGTTATTGTGTTCTGACTGCTCCATCAAACGGCTGCTCCACAATAACAGGAATTTGAAGGAAGTTTACTCCTCCTGATATTTATTCCTCTTTCCACAAGTCATGAATTTTCTTAAAAATGTCTGGAATGATGAATGCTTTCAAGAGGGTTTTTAATTTACTTTGCCTAAATCCATAGAGGAATCACTATTTGGAAGCTATAGCCCTACAAAATGTATTTCTTAAATAATAAGAAGACTTGAAAGTCAAAAGTACTATTTGAACTATCAGCACCACAATGAACGTTTTATTAGCAGGCATGAAAACAACATTTATCTCCTTGCACATCTCCATCAGAGCTCTTGGGTCACCAGGTGCATTGACAATGAACATAATATTTTTAAAGAAATCCTTTTTTTTTTTTTTTTCTGAGCAGTAGGTCTCAACAGCGGGCTTAAAAATATTCAGTGACCCATGCTGTGAATAGATGCTGTTTCCATTTATAGAGCACAAGCAGATTCAGCGTAATTCTTAAAGGACCTAGGATTTTTGGAATGGTAAATGAGCACTGGCTTTTATTTAATGTCCATAGCTTCATTGGCCCCTAACAATAGAGTCAGCCCGTCCTTTGAAACTTTAAAGCCAGATATTAACCTTTCTTCTCTAGCTATGAAAGTCCTAGATGGCATCGTCTTCCAATAAAAGACTGTTTCACCTACACAGAAAATCTGTTGTTGAGTGCAGCCACCTTCATCAGCGATCTTACTGAGATCTTCTAGATAACTTGCTGCAGCTTCTCCATCAGCACTTGCTGCTGCACCTTGCATTTGATGTTCTGGAGATGTCTTCTCTCCTTAAACCTCATGAACCAGCCTCTGCTAGCTTCATGCTTTTCTTCTGTAGCTTTCTCATCTCTTACAGCCTTCATGGTATTAAAGAATCAGGGCCTTGCTTTGGATGAGGCTTGGCTCAGGAGAATGTTGTGCATGGTTGGATCATCTATATAGACTACTCAAATGTTCTCCATGTCGCAATTAGGGTATTTTGCTTTGTTATCATTTGTGTATTCACTGAAGTGGAAATTTTAATTTCTGTCTAGAGCTTTTTCTTGCATTCCTAACTTGGCTGCTTGGCACAAGAGGATTAGCTTTTGGCCTGCCTCAGCTTTTGAAATGCTGTCCTCACTAAGCTTAATCATTTCTAGTTTTGGAAAGTGATCAATGTGTGACTCTTTCTTTCACTTGAATCCTTAGAGGCCACTGTAGGGTTACTAATTGGCTTAATTTCAATATTGTTGTTTCTTAAAACATGGGGAGAGATGAGAAACAGCCGTTGGGTGGAGCAGTCAGAATACACTTAGCATTTATCAACTAAAGTTGCCATCTTATATGGGTATGGTTCATTACATCCCAAAACAATTACAATGGTGATAACGAAGATCACTGAAAACCAACAGATATAAAGATAATGAAAAAGTTTAAAAAGTTGCAGGGATTACCTAAATGTGACACGGAAACACAAAGTGATCACACATTGGTGGAAAAAAATGATGCCGATAGACTTGTTTGATGCAGTCGTGCCAAAATCTTTCAATTTATAAAAAAAACAAAGTGTCTGGGAAGCAGAGTAAAGCCAAGTGAAATAAACGAAGTATGTAAGTACATTACTGACATGAATGTATTTTTACATGTATGAATTTTCTTGACATGTAATTATATGTCCCATCCCTTTTTAGATGTATGAATTTTCTTGACATGTAATCATATGTCATAAAATGAATGATTTTTAAGTAACAAATTCAGTGAGTATAAATATTTACACATCTTGTAACCACAGCAACAATCAAGCTACATTATTGTCCTTCCAGAACTTTCTTCATTCACTTTTGCAGGCAAATCCTCTCCCCTACAATTTCAGCCATCTAGTAAACTACTTTCTGTCATTATGAATTTGCTCAATCTTTTGTAGAATTTCATATAAATGGAATCATATAGTATGCACTCTTCAAGGCTGTTCTCATTTTTGTTGCATGTAATAATTTGGAGATGAATTCATGTTTTGATGTGTATTGTCCCTTTGTTCCTTTTTATTGATGAGTAGTATTCCATTGTATATATAATGGAATATATACATGTATATACCATATTTGTTTATCAGATTATATATTGATGAACATTAAGATTGTTTCAGTTTTTGGTTAAATCTGCTATCAACATTCCAATACAGATTTTTGTGAGGCCATAATTTTTTTTCTTTCTTGTAGATAATGACTTTGGAGTGCTAGCTCATATGGTAAATATTTATAGGAAATTAAAAGACTTTTTAAAGTGGTTAAATTATTATTATTATTATTATTTTTGAGACCGAGTCTTGCTCTGTTGCCCAGGCTGGAGTGCAGTGGCACAACCTTGGCTCACTGCAACCTCCACCTGCTGGGTTCAAGCAATTCTCCTGTCTCAGCCTCCCAAGTAGCTGGGATTACAGGTGAGCACCAGCATGCCCGGCTGATTTTTGTATTATTATTTTTTTTTTAGTAGAGACAGGGTTTCACCATGTTGGCCAGGCTGATCTTGAACTCCTGACCTCATGATCTGCCCATCCTGGCCTCCCAAAGTGCTGGGATTACAGGCATGAGCCATCATACCTGGCCTATAGTGGTTGTATGATATTTTGATTCACATTGTACATGAGAATTTAATTTGCTTCACATTTTCTTCTACTCTTTGCATTTTCAGTCCTTTTAAATTTTGCCATTCTATTAGGTACTCAGTAGTATATTGTTGTAATTTCAACTTGCGTTTTTATATTTGCCAATGATACTGAACATCTTTTCATGTGTTTTTCTCATCTATATATCTCCTTTGGTGGAGTGTCTATTCAAATATTTTTGCTGTTCTGGCCCGTCTTGTTTCATTGCAAGAGTTTCTTACATATTCTACAAATGATCCCCTTGTCAGGTAAATGTATTGTGAAGATTTTCTCTTAATGTTTGGCTGTACTTTTAATCTTATAAAAGGGCCTTTCAAAAGGTAATTTTTAAAAACTTGTCAACTTTATCTCTTCTTATGGTTCATGTTTATTGTATCCTAACAAATGTTTGTTTACTTTAAATTCACAATGATCTTGTCTGTATGATTTCAGAAGTTTTTATCATTTTGCTTTTTAATTGCGTTATGCATTTCAAGTCAATTTTTGAATTGTGTGAGGAAGTGAATTACATGAGGAAATGGTGCTGGCTAAATACATCTAATTTATCCATCACCATTTGTTGAAAAGCAGTCCTTTTTTCCTACTTCAATGTATGTTGAAGAGTTCTTCATCATGTATGCGTGCATCTATTTCTAAATTCTTAATTCTGCTTAGTCTATCTATATTAATGACCCTAAGCTTCTTTCACGCTGTCCTGATTACAGTATTTTTGATTTCAGGCAGTAAGTCCTCCAAATTTGTTCTACTATTTCAAAACTCTTTTGGTGACTCTAGACGACTAGCATTACAACATATATTTTAGAATATGTGAATTGCTACAAAAAAGACTGCTGATATCGTGATTTAGAGTATATTAAATCTCTATATCAGTTTAGGGTAATTCATATCCTAATGATATTAAGTTTTGCAACACAGAACTTAGTATATCTCTCTAATTATTTAGTTTTTAATTTTTCTTACTTCAGTTTTTTATTTTTTTTACAGTTTTTATACACATTTTGTAAAACTATTTCTAAATGTTTCATGTACTTTTCCTATTACAAATTATATTTTCTATTTATTTGCCACTGTTCATTGCAAACAGTAGGAATGTGATGGGTTAGTGTGCTATAGGTTTGTATCCCACATACTGGTAAAACTGAATTTTGGTTCTAGATATTATCATTTGTAGACTCTTAAAATGTCAGCAAACATGATGATGGCATCATCAAAACAGAATAGCTTTTTCTTCTCATATCCAATTTTTCTATTTTTTTTTCTTCTTTATTGCATTGACTGGGACATAAATAAATAAATAAATAAACAGTTGAATTTTTTTGAACTTGTTTCAAATGCTTCCGCATCCATTGAGATGATTATATATATACATTTTTTCTTTTAAAAAATGTGATAAAATACACTGATGCTGGAACTTCGAATCAATATTGTATACCTGAGGTAAGCTCCAATTGGTTATAAATAATATCTAGTATACATTTTCATATTTATTGAAATATTCATTATATATACAATTTTAAACCTTCCATTAGAGAGATCCAATTGTCCACTTTTTGATAAAAGGCCACATGAACTATTTTTATTTTTTCAGAGGTTATTTCTGATTTAGTAAAGCCACAATAAATTTCTCCTCCGAGTTTCTTAAGTACTTATCAACTATCTATCTGTCCAAATTTGAAAAAAATTCCAAATATCTTAGTATGTTCTCCCTCTCCTCCTCCCCATCATGTTGATATTACCTGAAATGTTTTTCCTTATTTATTCTATTTGCGATTGTACGAATTTTCTCAGTATAAGTTCTTACAATTTTCTCTAATTTTTGGACTGTATCGATCCTTACTTTTCAATCTATTTTCTCCTCCTCATTAATGTTTTTGTTATTTTTCTAGAGCATCCCCAAATAGATTTCTTTTTGCATGTCTGTTTTCTTCTGCATATATATTAACATTTTGTTTCTTATATTCTGATTTATTTTTGTTATTTTACCTCTTTTCTTTATGTTCTTAGAAGATATTTTACAACTTATTGATTTGCTGTTTGGCTGTAACACTTTTTAATAAACTCTTCCATTAAAATATTTATTTTATCTACTGTATTTTTAATACACACGCCTCCATTTCCTTACTTTATTGCTGCTTATTCCTGCTTCAAATATAAAATATTCTCTCTTATAAATGTATACTATATATTCCCAATCTCTCTACTTTTGTAATTATGCTACATCTGTAATAAAGGTTTCCAGTAGTAGTCGTCTATTCTTTAGTAATACTTATTTATTTAACTTTTTTTTTTTTTTTTTTTTTTTTTGGAGACGGAGTTTCTTTCTTGTTGCCCAGGCTGGAGTGCAATGGCGCGATCTCGGCTCACCGCAACCTCCGCCTCCTGGGTTCAAGCAATTCTCCTGCCTCAGCCTCCCAAGTAGCTGAGACTACAGGTACGTGCCACGATGCCCAGCTAATTTTTGTATTTTTAGTAGAGACGGGGTTTCACCATGTTGACCAGGATGGTCTCGATCTCTTGATCTCGTGATCCACCCGCCTTGGCCTCCCAAAGTGCTGGGATTACAGGCATGAGCCACCGCGCCCGGCCTTATCCCAGGGAGTTTATATTCACCTCATAGTTTCAGATCCTCTGGCAAGATGTAGGACTGGTGGGAGGGACATGCCAGGTTCGAGCATTAGCCCTTTCTGTCCCACGCCATGAAGAATGCAGGTGACTGTACGATGCAGGGGCCTTTGGAATTGAAACCTGCTCCAGGTACCTGGAGCGGCTCTTTAGAGATGATTCTGTGTTTTGCAATCAGGAGTCACTTGAGAGCTATTGGATATGAGGAACACATACTCAGAGGATACTCTGTTGCCCAGGCTGCAGTGCAGTGGCATGACCTTGGCCACTTTAACCTCTGCCTCCTGAGTTCAAGCAATTCTCGTGCCTCAGCCTCCCAAGTACTTGGCAATACAGGTGCGCACCACCATGCCTGGCTAATTTTTGTATTTTTAGTATAGACAGGGTTCCACCATGTTGGCTAGTCTGGTCTCGAACTCCTGGCCTTAAGTGGTCTGCCTATCTTGGCCTCCCAAAGTACCCATACCTGTTGTCGAAAAAGTTTTTCTTTTTCTTTCTTTCTTTCTTTCTTTCTTTCTTTCTTTCTTTCTTTCTTTCTTCTTTCTTTCTTCTCTTTCTTCTTTCTTTCTTTCTTTTCCTTCTTTCTTTCTTTTTCTTTCTTTCTTTTTTCTTTCTTTCTTTTTCTTTCTCTTTTTTCTTTCTTTCCCTCCCTCCCTCCTTCCTTCTTTCCTTCCTTCCTTCCTTTTTCTTTCTTTCTCCTTCTTTCTCTCTTTCTTATCTTGTTATTTCTTTCTTTCTCTCTTTCTTCCTTCTCTGGCTTTCTCTGTCTTCCTCTTTCTTTCTATTTTCTCTCTTTCTTTCACTCTTTCTGTCTTCTTTCATTGTTTCTTCCTCTCTTTTTTCTTTGGTTGCTCTTTCTTGCTTGCTCTCTTTTTCTCTCTCTTCCATCTTTTTTTCTTTTTCTGCCTCTATTTCTTTCTTCCCTTTTTTCCTCTCTCTTTATTTCTTCTCCTATTCTTTCTTTCTCCTTCTGTTTCTCTTTTTTCTCTCATTTCCTCTTTATTCCTCTTTCTATTTTTTCTTTCTCTTAGTCTTTCTTATTTCATTCTTTCTCTATCTTCCTGTCTCTGTCTTCTTCTGTTGTTCTATCTTTTCTGCTCTATCTCATTTTCTTTCTTTCTCTTTCTTTTTCTTTCTTTCTGCTTTCCTTTCTTTCTTTCTTCTTTCTTTTCTTCTTTCTTCTGTAGCCTAGAAATACTAACTGGGAAGAGTTCTTCTCTGGTTTTCCCAGGCAAAATAGGAGAAGAAAGGGATCTAGTTAAAATTGTCCTTTCATCCACTGTGGCACCCTGCATGATGGTTCTTTCCCTTGCCCACACATGAAAGTCACGGCATGTATACCATCTTTATTAAGAGATGTTTAATGGTTTTAATTCAGTTGGTTGTACTTTAATTGATTAATGCCCTCCCTTGTGTGGAATCTCCAGGACTGGATTAAGGAGGTGAAGGAGTGACTCTTCCTATTTGTCTTACTGGAAATGAACAAGGAAATACTAGAAATTGCTTTCTCATACTTTCTGCATTGTTAGACTGATATTTACTTTAGATGAGACATTATGCTATTATAAGAACTTGTCTTAACAAGTTCCAATCTCGTTAGTTTTCCTGAGCTATTTCTGTGTCTTCCTGTCTTTTTTCCTTCCTAAGTTGTATGAGAAACTATCAATATTTCACTTTAAAAAAAAAAATTAGAACCTGGATCCAAGACCTGCTTCTGTCATTGCACAGCTGTGTGACCCAAGTGTGGAACGATGACCACATGTGAGCTTCTGTGTCTTAGGTCCCCCCTTTATGAAACTGCATTAATAACATCTACCACCTTTAATTGTTTTGATAAAATGCTACAATGTGGGAGATATTATGGTATGCAC
>PVKV010019675.1:0-41658 GCA_004027835.1 Alouatta palliata | reverse complement strand
GGGAAAACTGGCTAGCCATGTGCAGAAAGCAGAAACTGGACCCCTTCCTGACACCTTACACTAAAATTAACTCCAGATGGATTAAAGACTTAAACATAAGACCTAACACCATAAAATCCCTAGAAGAAAATCTAGGCAAAACCATTCAGGACATAGGCGTAGGCAAGGACTTCATGACCAAAACACCAAAAGCATTGGCAACAAAAGCTAAAATAGGCAAATGGGACCTAATCAAACTCCACAGCTTCTGCACAGCCAAAAATTTAAATATTTAAAGTTATCTACAAATTGTACTTTTTCCCTAGAAAGCTAGGGTCACAAAGATAAATGTTAGCTGTCAGAAAAGCTGCAAATCATCTGAGATGAAGGTGGTGCTTTTTTTTATGGTATCTGAGAAGAAATGCTTTCAGAGTGAAATTCAATAAACCCTCATTTCTGATTCCATGTCTATTGAGATGTTCAAATTTGAGTGCGGCCCTTGGTAAAGCACTGATTGCTGAAAGGTAGCTCTGTCCCATGGGAGGATCTGGAATGAAATCTACTAGAAATTTTCATTCAGGTTGAATGGAAAACAGAAAAGTGAGTGTTCTATGGAAAGCAGAAGTCTGGCAATGATGGATTTGCCCTGTAAGTGAAAATCTGGGAATGTGTATCCTTCCCACAGTTGATTTATTAAGAAATTCTGCAAGTTAATGTCTCAGTACCTCCTGTTTGAATATAGGTGTAAATTCCTAGAGAGTCCACAGTTCAACTATCAGTGGAAATCCTGATACCTACCAAATGATGTTTTTACATCTATGTATCCATCAATCTAATAATTTTCTAAGAGATAGCAGTGTGTCTGTTATATTGCGTAGAATACTACTGTTTTTGTTTTCTTTGTTTCTTTTTCTTTTTTTTTTTTTTTTGTTTTTTTGTTTTTGAGATGAAGTCTTGCTCTGTCACCCATGCTGGAGTGCAGTGGCACAGTCTTGGCTCACTGCAACCTCTGCTTCCTGGGTTCAGGTGATTGCCCTGTCTCAGCCTCTCACGTAGCTGGGATTACAGGCATGCATCACCACACTTAGCTAATTTTTGTATGTTTAGTAGAGACGGGATTTCACCGTGTTGGCCAGGCTGGTCTCGAGCTCCTGACCTCAGGTGATCTGCCCGCCTCGGCCTCTCAAAGTGTTGGCATTACAGGTGTAAGCCATCACGTACAGCCTGTTTTTCTTTAATTTATAAATTTAGATATTTCTGAAGACATTACATTACAGAGAAGTCATTATCTTTCTTCTTGGAATATGCCTGCATAAATCTATGGCATGAAATATACACATTTCCAACAGGATTCCTTTAATAATACTCTTTCATTTTACAAGATTCCCTGAAACCATAGCATGACTGGATGAATTATTCTCCAGACATAACCTAATTGCCCATAATCATATCTCTTAACTATTTTTGAAATTATTTTTAATAGAAATTTGTAAGATTATCACATTCAGTATTTTACTGATGGACAAAATTGTATCTGACCTGTCTTAAAAGTGCCACTTTTTGTTTTTTAAAAGCAATAGAAAATGAAAGGCATTCATTTATAACTCCCTAGTGTGGATGCCCCTCCTGTTAAACTCAAATTTTCAGGAAGCTTGAATTCTTCCAATTCCATTTTAGTGCCATTTTTCTCTTATTCTGTTTTCAGTGGCAATGAAGAACAGCTGGTCACCATTCTCTGCAGTAATAACCTTCATATAGTTGAAACCCAAACGGTTTTGGACATGGTGCTTACAAAAACATCTCTTTGCAAATGATGTAGCCTATTTGGTATTTCCCCTGTAAATAGCTAGATTCCTTATAGCCAACCCTTCCAGCAACTATTAAATGTTAGCTCTGTTTAGTATAATGCAAGCATTTTCTGCTTTGTCTATTCCGGAATGACTTCCTAGGAGGTTTCACAATAAAATTTATTGTGTTTAATTTATGACATACAATGTAAGAAGAATGGAATGCTTTTCTGTTAGGATTTGCATTGATAATGAAAGGTTACTATAGTGCTGGTCTGCTTTGACCAAATTTGTCAAATTCTGAAGGGAATGCCAATTAGAAGGCTATGATGCTTTTCACTGAAACAGATTGAGGCCAGTACCTGGTGGTGGGGACCTGTCTCTGTTGGCTGAACTCTATTTTTAATTGGGAGACAAGGGAAATGCTAGATCAAAAACAGTGTTTACTATGTGATACCAATCATTCCAAGTCATAGCCACACCCCGAGAAAACTGAGGAAGTGACTCAGTCCTTCTGAGGTCGTCTTTTCTATTAGTAGCAATGTAGCCAAATGTCTGAAAATGTTCGCATTTTGCTCTCTTTAGGAAAAGACAACATTGATTTTAGAGGTTTCTGTTATGGAGGCCAGGGAGATTTTTCCACTGCAGCACAGAGAAAGCTGGGTTTGTATTGGGAAGCCAGACATTTCTTGGCATACATTTCCTACTTGAATGGAATTCCAGTTTGCCCCCTCCTCACCTCTCCACAACCCCCAAGCAGCTAGAGGCCCCACCTCCTTGCTTGGACCATATGGGGAAGCTGGCTCAGTGGCTGTTATTCTGCTGACTCCAAGTTCACACAGCTGTTCATCCCCTGCTTAATGTACCGGTAATTACAGCAATGTGCTCTTCTCTTTCCAATCATGTAACTTTTACTGATGGAAAATGATTTGTTTTTAACAACTTCCATGCATTTCTTTCTCGTTTTAATAAGAAAGGGTGTCTTGCGGCATTGAGTGACTGAATTCTCTATAAAAAACAAAAGTCTCTATATGAGTTTCCAGCTCCATAGGAGGGCTCTATGGGATTGGCCAAAGGTGGTAGGGAGACTTAAGTGGGTGTAACTAACTTGATATGAATAGGTCAGTTGGGAAACAAAGCAAGCTCATCGCCTTCTGCACGTGGAGGTGGTAAAAGAACTTTTTTTTTTTTTTAATGTGAATCTGGGAAGAATCAAAAGTACAAATTGAGCTCTGCTTTTATGATCCAAACTCTATATACTCTCAAAGGATTTTTAAAACATATACCTGAAGAGGTTTCACTTATTTTCGTTCAGTCTTTCAGAGCATGTAAATTTTCTCCTTTGATGAGAAACGTTGATGGTTGGGGTTGGGTGGGGGCTGAATTGATTACAACAAATTCATGTTTTGCTGTAGCCATGCTAAGCTACCAGGCACAGATCAAACAGGCATGTGTTCACATGATCATTTTATTTGTAGATAAAATACAGACACCTTGGAATTTCCATCCTTATATCCCCTAAATGACAGTGGAAATCACTCTGAAAGGATCATTTTTAAAGCAAAACTTTTCCAACTCATTAGAAGACTTCAGTTTTAGACTTTTATTTTAAATTAATGGTTCAGTAGCAGTTGTAACAAAGAATGCCAAGTCAAATCTTTGTATGTGGATGGAAATACTACTACCCAACACACATAGCTAATTTTATCAGAAGGATGACAGCAAAAGGAATGTCTTCTTGACATGAAAACTCAAAAGTCAAGGGCATTGATAAGATGACAAACCATGATTGTGAAGTGGATTTGCCACATCTTGACATTTTAAAGATTCATATAATTAATATTTAGCTAAAATTATAAAATATATTTCCTGAGCTCAAACTTCTTTGATGTTAACATGTATCCATATCTGTTAAGAACTCATTAGTTTTATTCCTTGTGCATTACCTTTCTTCTGTTCATGGTTAATAATGACATGGTGGGCAGAAATCACGTATCTTCCCCTCAGCCCTTCTTATCTAGCTCCCTCCAGAACTCTTGTTTTTTCTTAGAGATTTTTTTTTTTTTGGAAATGTTATTAGACTAGAGTGAAGTAAGTTTTAAAAACATACATTTAGGCTGGCACAGTGGCTCACGCTTGTAATCTCAGCACTTTGGGAGGCTGAGGTGGGTGGATCATGAGATCAGGTGTTTTGAGACCAGCATTGCCAACATGGTGAAACCCCATCTCTACTAAAAATACAAAAATTAGCAGGGTATGGTGGCACACACCTGTAGTCCCAGCTACTCGGGAGGCTGAGGCAGAAGAATGGCTTGAACCCGGGAGGTGGAGGTTGCAGTGAGCTGAGACTGCACCACTGCATCCCAGACTGGGTGACAGAGCAAGACTCTGTCTCAAACAAACAAACAAACAAACAAACAAACAAATAAACCACATTTCAACTTAAAACTGAATAAATTTTAAATGTTTGTAATGACTTTGGCAAAACGGTTGCTTTCCTCAAGAGCCACAAGACCACACCAGCAGCAAAGAGACACTATTGTTCTTCTGAAGTCTTGAGAAGCTCCTCATGCGATAAACTCCAGCAAAAGGGGTCTGTGCTTCACTCCTCCATAAATGTAGCACACAAATATAGATCTGATTTTGCCCTCTAGGAAATCACTGTGTCTTGCTTTTGCAAGCAAAAATTATTTTTACTATTTTAAAACTAGCTTTGGGAATTAGGATCTTCAGAATTAGTAGTCTGACTCTAGTCATGTGCAGGGCTTACATTGTCTTCTATTTCTTCAGGTGGTTGCATCAGTAGCTTTGGGAATATTTTATGTTTAAAGTTTTAAGTTATTTTGATATCCACTAGATGATGAAAAATATAAATATGATCTAATGAATTCCCAAATAAGTATTTGCATAATAACAACTACTTATCACATTCACTTTCCTGGTTATTCAGTCACTCAGTAAGTATTAATTGAAAAACATGTATGTGCCAGGCATATTCTAGGGACCAAAGATTCAGTAGTGAACACAAAATTTTAGCTTTATAAAGATTATAGTTTAGTAGAAGGAGACAGACAAATAAACTATAAAAGTAAGAAAGATTAAATAGCAATGATATCTAAGGACAAAAAGCACTGTAAAGGGACAGAATGTGATGAGAGAGTTTCAGTTTTACATGGAGTAAAAGAGAAGACCTCAATGTGTGACTTTTGAGAACACAAGACAGGAAGTGAGAAGTGAGATATAAGCTTTGTAGGTATTTGAAGGAAAAACTGTCCAAGCAAAGGGTATAGCAAGTGCAGAGGTCCTAGGAGCTGTGAATCTAGAGTGTGGTCAAGAAGGCCAGTGTGCACAGAGTGCAGATATTAGGAGACAAGTTTAGAGAAGTGAAGGAAGCCAGATCTTACAAAGCTGTAGTTTATTATAAGGATTTCAGCTTTAACTTTGAGATAGGGGAAGCTGCTGGAGATAGTTGCACAGAAAAATGACAGAATCCCACATACCTTTTAACAAGATAATTCTAGCTGTTATGTTGAGAGATGATTCAAGGGCAGCAAGGGAAGAAGCAGAGACAGGTTAGAAGGCCATTATCATAAGCCAGGCAAAAGGGGAAAGGTGGAGAGAGTAGATATAAATGGAATTCCTACTGTGTAGGAGGCACTACGTTAGGCTTTGTGGATACAGCAGGGGGAAAACAGAGGCTCTGTTCCCATGGGCTTTGCGTTCTACTGAGAGGAGCCAGATAATCAACAAATAAGCCAGTGTATACATAAAATATCAGGTGATGATAAGTTATATCTGGAGAAACCCTAACATGTTCCAAAGTTCATGATGGCAAACACCTAGAAACAAACACAGTCCTATAGAGTGGGGGCTGGAGAACCTAAGTGTGGCATATTCAAACAAAGACTATTATATAGCGATGAAAATGAATGATTATAACTACATGCAGCACTGCAGCCGGATCCTAGCAATAGAATAGGAATCAAAAATAAGTTATTTTATGTTGAAAACATTACGTTTTTTATAAAGCCAAACACATACAACCCAAACGTAATACTTTTAAAGAAATAAAAATAGATATGTTAACATAAATAAAATCAAGAACATTGTTAATACAAGATTTGGGGTAGCAGTTGTCTTGAATGAGGAGTGGCAAAGAAATTCTTGGGGGTAGTCACATGGGTTTCTGTGCGTGTTCTAGCTTCATGTTGGATGTTGGATCATTGGGTTTAATTATATTATTTGCGGGAAGGGAGAGAGGGAGGGAAGAAGGGAAGGAAGGAAGGAAGGTAGGAAAGAAGGAGGGAGGGAGGGAAGGAAGGAAGGAAGGAGGGAGGGAAGGAAGGGCGGACATTTTACAGGGTTAACATTGAATATACGACATGAACCATGGATTATAATTCATCTAATTGTGTTTCCCTGTGGTGCGGGGTTGGGGAAAGTTATGGGTTAGTTGCTTGGTGGTGGTGGTGGTGGTGGTTGTTGTTTTGTAAATAAATTTGCCAGAGAAATCCTCTCTATGGAAATTACATTTGAGCAGAAGCATGAATGGATCAAAGAAGTGGTCAGAGGAACAAGGAGAAACTCGTGGCTAGAGTGGAGTAAGCAAAAAGACAGCAGCAGGAGGTGAGGTCAGGGAAGAGCAGGAACAGGTCATCTTGGCCTTTATAGCCTGTGAGAAACTCTGACTTATACTCCAGTGGAAACTGAAAACAACTGGGAGGTTCTAAGCAAAGGAGTAACATTATCTATTGTACATTTTAAAAGGATCGTTCCTGCTGCATTGTAGGAATACACTGGGGTTTCTCTGCACAACTGACACTTTGGACTTGATGATTCCTTGTTGTAACAGATTTTTCTCTGCATTGTAGGATGTTTACCAGCACCCCTGGCTTCTCCCTAATAAAACTAAAACGTCACCCCCTACCCCGGAGTTACGACAGCCAAAATTGTCTCCAGACATTGCCAAATGGGGGGCAAAGTCATTTTGGTTGAGCTCCACTGGAATGGGCTGAAGGTAGCAAAAGACAGAATCAGGGAGAGGGGGAAGGAGGATGTTGTTAGGTTCACTAGAAACAATGGCTGGGAGTAGGGCAGAAATTCTCCCTTTTCTAAACGCATGTATTCACAGCTTGGATCTGTACCCACATGGGTGGAATCTCAACTGTGTGAGGATATTCAGAAATTCCCGAAGATGTGATGCCAAATATTCATTTACACTCAGTTATTTCCCAAGTGCTATAGATTGGGGTACGTTTGAGCATGGAATGAACCATATGGTTATTTTTTAAGGACTAGGTCCAAAATGTCCACTTCTTTCCCTCTTGGCTTTGTCCAGTCGGACAACTCATTCTTTGATTTGCAACCAGGTGAGTTCCTTGAAGCCCTGAACTGAGCGCTTCTTGTGTACGTTAACATTTGTTATATCTGAAGATATTCTGATTGGCAACATTTTTAACATAACCGTTTAAAGAAAATACCACCAGCACACAACTCATCCATAAAATTGCTGTTTTTGAAGAAGACGGAGGAGGCTCTGACTGAGATCATCAGAGAACCAGCCTCCCGCCCCAAACAAAATAGGGCAAAGGTGTCAGATGAGAATTTCGTTCAGTATGAGATACTGGGCAACAAGACAGGACCCTTGACCTCAGAAACACAGGAATTTGAGAATACTACAGAACATGAAGTAGCGGAGCCACGGAGCAGAATTTACAGCACCAATCTTGAGCCCTTTCCCTCGAGGACTCTGTGCTGTTTTCACAAAGGCCTCTCAGAGCGCCAGGCTTTGAAAGGTAGAAATGTAAACACCGGGACCAGAGTGGCCTTTGGTCTAAGAGTGAGCCACACAGGTTTCTAAGTAAATAGTTGCCAGCATTCCAGTAGTGGTACTGGGAAATGGTTTTATAAGAGAAACAAATCACTCAAATGCAGAAAATGCAATTCCACTGAAGCAGATCCAACTTCCTTCCTTGATGGAGAATGTAATTAAATACTGATTCAGGAGGACAGTTTGTATCCTCTGCTGCCAGGGGTCTCAGGCTCTTGCTCACTCCTGGTGTTTACAAGATGACATTCCGTGCCTCCTGTGACATGCTGAGGCAGCCCTGACTTTGAAGATGGGGTGGTGGTGCATGTGGGGGAAGGAGAATAAGTGAGGCTGTGTTTTTATTTGCAGAGCTTGGCTGTTCACCTCTCACATTCACATCTGACACCAGAAGCCCACACCATGCTTGGCTTTTCCAAAGCAGTGATTCTAACGCAACACCCTAATGAGCTGTGTTAAGTCACCTTTCAGAAGGAGGCTGGGGGGACATACATCACAGCAAGGTGAGAGGAAGGGGTGATTGTAACAAGATTAAATGTGATTACCGCCAGGAGAAGTTCTGTGAGATGAAGTGACTGAATCACAGCTCACGATGTCATCAGAAGAGAATTAAAAGTGCAATTTTACTTTATTTAGTTATTCCCTTGTATTTTAAAAGTTGAATCACTGGCAGTAATCTCATGGTCTAAATGAAAAATCTAAGAGGCTCATGAATTTGCTACTCGCTTTTGGTCCTATAGTCACTTTGTAACACAGTCTCTATTTAGAACATAGAATGTCCTGTCCAAGATGTTAATCAAAACTCAAGTTTGTTGTGACATCAAATATCACATCTTCTCCCTTCTCAGTTTGGACCTGCTTGCTGGAAATCTACAAAGGGAAAGGGCTATGGGGGTAGGGCTTGAGAGGCACCTGATTTCCTTTCTATCTTTTACGCTGTGATCCTTATCCTTCCTTTAGCAGCTCACCAGTGTCTGTCTTCCAGATCCCGGCAGCGGGGAAACAGAGGAAAAGCCTTTATCTGAACTGGACTTTCCTTATCAGGCTTCACATTTTCAGGGTTTAACAGATGGCTCAGGTTGATGTTTCTGCTCAAGAGTCATTTTCATGGATTTGCAGAACACCCCACTCCTAGTCCCTTTCACCTGGGCAGATGCATCTAATTACGGTGGTAGATTGCAAAACTTTGCAGCTCCCAGGGACATAGCATTCATTCTCATCTTCTCCTGTGGAGATTCCTGGCCCATTTAGTTGAATTCTTAGCAGGACGCAAGGGCTCTACCTTAGTTCTCTCTCCCACATAAAACAAGGAAGGGAGACAAATTTGCTCATTTATTCCAGCACTCTGAAATGCAGGCAGGCCTTCCCCAGGACAGTGACCCCTACTCCTCTACCTGAAGCCACTGTGCCTATGGTAGTCATGAGTCAAACTGAGCCCATATTTCCCACACATTCCATGGCCCTCTGAATCATTACGTGGTCACCCCTCACTAGGCTTGGGATAGAAGGGGTACCACTATCTGTGGAAGAAGAATGGCACCATAACCAGTAACAGCTATCTCCCAAGGCATCTCTCCACTGTGCTCTCTTTTTGTCTCATCTGTAAAAACTTTTATAGCCTTGAAGGAAAGGAGGAGATATGAGAATTATGGAACAGTTTTTTTTAACCTTTGTAAACTGTTTATAGTAAATGCTCTCATAAACATCTTATTATCTGATATTAATTTTATTGGGACCTCATTCAAAGCTATCTCAGAAAGAGCCCCATTTAAGCTCTTACATTTATAAAATAAAATTGTTTGCAAATTATAAGGAAAAGAAGGTTGATTTTCTGTATTCTTCTGTGTCTGGTCTTTCCACATGATCATGAAAACCACTTCACCCCTCTTAAATTTTTAGTTCTTTTGACAGGAAATACAGAAACTATGGTTCCCAACACAATAAATCAGTCCTACCATCATCTTTACACCTTAAGCAATAGAATTTTCAGCCTCTTCTCTCCATTAAACTTCTCTATTACCAAACTCTTGCTAAATTATCTTACTAAAGATAATTTAGAGTGTCTCTCTTGTGCCAAGAATTGTAGAGTTCTGGTGGCAGAAGATGACAGAGAGATTCTTTTTTTTTGTCCTAGAAGAATTTATAGTTTATTTTAGTTCTTTCCATTGGAATCTGAAACAATACAGAAAAACAATGCAATAGTTTTTTTTTTTCAATGCATTTTCATCAGCATGGAAATACATTTGCATAATAGCTGAGGATTGATACTATATATTATAATGTTGGTCAGAACAACTGAGTCTAATCACTGAGCTGGGCGGTGCAAGGTGGGGGATGGCAGAATGTGCCCCTTAAGGTCAGAGGTAAGCTAGTGTCACCAAAAGAAACCTGTTTATCACAATCCACTGGAACTTTTAATATTTTTGTGTTTGTATTTCTTTTTTGTGTTTCTTTCATAGGATAAGGCCAGGGAAATAAGCATTTCTACTCAAATCCCCAAATAGTACTGAAAGAATTCCAAATGAATAAGATTGTAATTGTAATGGTATATTTGAAACATTTTTTCCAACGAATTGGCATTTACCTTTTAATTCCTTCAGTGTCACCCTAAGCTCTAGTGCTAGTAACTCAGAATATTTAACAACCACTGATCCATTCACTATTAAAGAAAATGTTATAAACTCATTTGGACTGAGGTGTTAATTGTTATTTTTAAGGTTAATGGTTATTATTTGTTCCTGACCTTCTAGAATAACATTTGCATTTTATGGTTTTAACAAAATCCAAAATGTCCTTAAACCTGAAGGACTTGGTTAGATAAACATTTTAGGGAGCCATGGCAAAGCCTGCTGTGGCAATTTTTTGATAGGGTGACTACCAGTACTGGCTGGTCCTTCCCATCAAGAAACACACCTAAGTCCAGTGTTGGCTTTGGGAATGCTGAGAAAACATTGGCTTTGGGAATAGAGAGAACATCAGTGGAAAAATGAAGAACAGAAGTGATTTGAAGGACAGCTTTAGGCTTCACCACACTCTGTACCCATTGAACAACTCCTTATTTTCCCCTACTTCCAGCCCTTGACAACCACCATTTTAATTTCTATTTTTATGAATTTGACTAATTTAGATAACCTTATGCAATTGAAATCATACAACATTTACCTTTTTGTGATTGCCTTATTTTTCTTAATGTAATGTCGTGAAGATATATCCGTGTTTAACACATGCCAGAAATTTCCTCCTTGTTCAGGCTAAATAGTATTTCATTGTATGTATATGCCATGTTTGGTTTATTCATTCAGCTATGGATAGAAACTTGGGTTGCTTTTACTTTTCATTATTGTAGATAGTGCTACCATGAATATGAGTATGTGTATATCTCTTCAAGATCCTGATTTTGATTCTTTGGGACAAATATACAGAAGTGAGATTGCTGTATCATATGACAATTCTACTTCTAATTTTTTGAGGAACTTCCATACTGTTTTTCACAGTGGCTGCATAATTTTACATTCCCACCAACAGTGTACAAAGGTGTCAATTTCTCTGTATCCTCACGAGCACTTGTTATTCTCGTTTTTTTTTTTTCTTTTCAATAGTGTCATTATTCAAGTGTTTTGCCCATTTTTAAAATCAAGTTTCAGTGCTTCCTGGGATTTATTTTAAATGAGCTTTCCAAGTTAGAATTTCTGAATTTTGACCAGCCTGATGTAATGCCACTCAACATGGATTTCAGGCTGGTGTTTGGCTAGCAGAAGGATGAGTTAAACTGAGCAAGTCCAAAACTCAGAGTTCAGACAGGGGCAGGGGAAGATAGATAGTCCATAGAGAATCATTCCTTTCTTCCTTCATGCAAACACACATGCAAATAGCTGCCATGCGCACTGCTGCTAGAGGTATGAAAAGTGACACAAAGTTGGACAGGATACATTTGGGGTTTGGAGAGTAGAATCTGCACTTTGACTGCTTGGGTGTGAATTTTAGATGCATTACCTGCAGCATAGGAGCATATTTGGACTGGGTTACATCATAAAGAGCCTTTATCTCATGCTAAAGGGCTTACTTATAAAGTTGTTAGACTAGGATCCATTAAAGGGTTTTAGGTATTGCAAGTTTCAAAGAAAAACAAATGAAATAATCTAAACTTGTAAGGAAATTATCATAGCCAGATTTAAAAATCAGAATGGGGAAGAAAATCCCCCTAAAAGCAAAAGCTGTAAGGAACCCAATTAAATGCTAGGTCTTGGTTCTATATAGTTGACTACTTATATGATCTGACAAAGTCATTTTAACTCTCCAGCACATGGTTTACTTAGATATAAAACAGGGATAACACCTTATAAAACTTAAAAACAATTAAGAAGATGTACTCAAAAGTTTATTGCAAGGGGTTTTTGTTGTTGTTGTTGTTTCTTCCCCGCACGGGAGAAGTCTGCTGTGTTTTAAAGGACATTTAAAAAATTGGTTGGTTTCCTCTACTCACACCATTTTGGCCCCCACATCTGGGACTATTTCACCCTTTTGAAAGTTTAGACCTCAGCAAGGGTCTAAGATTCATCAGGTTCCAACATGTGCCAGTTTAGGTCTTTTGTGGTGTTTTTTTTTTTGTTTGTTTGTTTTTTTTTTTTTTTTTTTTTCCGCAAATTTGGCTATTATACATTAAAAAACAAAAACAAAAACAAAACTTGCTTAGACTTTTTGTTCCCCTATTCTCTTATTCCCTTTCCCCTCAGCATCACATGTTGGAAAAAAGGGTAAAAGTTTGGATTAATGAATTTAAAGGTTACTGTTACCTTATGTTTTTACCTGGATTGTCACCTGTATTTTTCTAAGGCACCATGATCACACTACAAAGAGGCGAAGACACACAATACTCCAGTGAAGGATGGAATGCTAGTTCCAGTTTGATTTTCAATATTTTTCAGTATTTTCTTTGGTGCTGAGTATTCTGTTGAAAATTTTTTCACACTGAAATATCAGGAGATAGAGTTTTGGGAGAATACACAACCAGGTGTATGCCCTGGACAGTCTATCTCGGAAGCACAGATGTTTTGTTCTTTCCAGAAGGGACGGAAGAGAGCAGCAACTGGCCACCTGGTACTCCTGCAACTCCTCTCTGATCAGGAAGGAAACTGCCTACTGTGGAAAATTAGTTCATCCTCATGGCTTTGGAATATATTTCTCCATTCATTAATAATATCTTTCTATAAGAATGGGATGGGGGAGAAGCAAGAGAGAAATGTACTTTTTGATCTAAAGATCAAAAACTGAAAAGCCTTTGTTTTTATAAGAAAGAGTGGCAGAATTAGAATGTAGATTTGAAGAAAAGGAAAAATATATCCATGATTATGTGAATTGATTAATGTGTGTTTCTTTGACTATTTAAATTATTAATATATATGATATCTGACTGCAGAAGACTAGGAGGAAGATTATGTCTTTTCTGATCAAATTACAGCCCTAGCACCTGGCACTGTGGCTATAGTAGATATTCAATAAACATTTGTTAAGTGAAAGAAGGTAAGGAGGAAGAAAGGAATGAAATAAATAGGGAAGGAGGAAAGAAGGGAGTGATCAAAGAAGGCAAGAAAGAACATGTACAAATGATGTGTGATTTCTCTGTTGAAACTGACAAGAGCACAATTGCATTATTTGTCTTGTTCAATAAAATAAATCTGAAGATTTTCACAAACAATGTGGAGTGACCATTCCACCTTCTTATCTATAATAAATAACAGGGATGAAATTAACATTTGAGGAAGAAGCTTGGTGATAAGTTATTAGATACATTACTTAAAGCAATTTCCATTCACTCTTCAAAAACAAAGAGATTGGATTAGAATCATCCATTTACATTGACATTCATCTATAAAGTTATAGATGACTCAGCAATTCTCTAACTCAAAGCCTTAATTGAAGATGCAGCTGTCTGGAAACACTCTCCCCTGCTACTTCCATATACCTCTTTTAAATTTGAATTGTGGAATATTTCTTTATTGGAAAAATAACAGCTAACAATGTGGTACGAACGAACACCTATTCTAATCACACACACACACACACACGCACACACACACACACACGCCTTTAATTTTCACTAGAACCCAAAATAATGATAGGTATTACCATATAGCCCAGTTTTACAGATAAAGAAACTAAAGAATGGAGAGGTTAAATAATCTGTTTGGTAGAAGCAGAATTCAAGTTCAGGCCAACTGACTTCAGAAGTTATTCTTGTATCTACTGTGTCTTACTGCACTTTCTGCTTATATTTTAAGTATTTATGTGCATGGTTTGTTTTTGCTTCTAGTACAGTGGTTCTCAACTGGGGGCTTGTTAGCAAATCTGGAGACATTTTTGAGGTGGAGAAAATGTGGTGGAACATTCTATAATGCATAGGACAGTGTCCCACAGCAAAGGATTATCTAGCCAGAGGTTGAGAAACTGTTGCAGAGTATTAGATACTAAAGGACAAGAATTATGCCTTACTTACATTTGTGTGGCATTGGGAACAGAGCTGGCTGAAAATAAATATTTATCAATGAAAAACTTAAGTTACCTAATCTGTTAAAAGGAAGGAGTTTTACACAAGAATCAATAAGATACCACTGAAGTCTAACACAGCAAATTAATGTCTGTGTCTTGGAAACATACAGTTTACCTGTTGAAGCCAAGGCACTGCTTTTTCCTGACTCTTAACTGTATGATGCTATGTTATGAAAGTGTGGCCTTTCATAGAAAAAGAATTCTGATACACATGGGGTAGATTACAAAGCAAAAGACTATAGGTGAGTATCATTAGAAAAAACGGTAAGAGTACTAAATATGGTTTTTATTTAATGAATATAAGAAACAGATGGAAAAGTGATATTACTCACCTTAAGAATTTACTAGCTGCCAGGGAAGTATAATGTATACAAAATTTTGGAATGGGTGAGTTTTATACCTAACATCATTGGGGTAATAGCACTACAAATCATAATAAAAGGATAAAATTTTACTTCAACAAAGCTTATTATGAATTGTTCTTGTAAAATTCTTTGGGCTTATGGGACAACAGACACAGACTGTGGTTCCTTATTCTACCTCAATCCAGGGCTCACATGTTGGAGTCTAACTTGTCAAACAGAGAACCCTTCCCAGCTCAAAGCATCTCTCCTTCCCTTTCTTGATTTTTTACAGGTAGGGTGCCCTGCTTTGTCACTCCATGAGAATACTAAAACAAAAGTGCTGCATAAAGAACAATCGTTGCAAACTGATTGTCTCTCTCTTTCATGGACTTTCAGAAAACAGGAGCCAGGATACACCTTTGAGCTAGCTCCCTCAGGGACAGAAAGTAGAAGATGCTTTGACATAGCAATAAGGTACCATCTGATTTAATAGCAGTCAAGACTCTTTGTAGCCTTCAGTGTCCTGCTAGGACACTTCATGAAACTGAAGAGACTCTTGGGTTTAGAACATCTTTCTTTTCAAAAGTCTTGTAGCCTGCTCCATTTTTATGGTTTTTTTGAATGGAATTCTTTCTATTTTCCGGGAATCTGAGTATCAGGCTCAAACCCGTGGGCAAAGTGAGCTGGAAAGTCAGACATTCCACAAACAGGAAATGAACATCTCCAACCTATTATAACCCAGCCCCAGTGGAGATAAGCGAAAAGCCAGGAGAGAGAAGTTTCCTATGAAGTAATATTACCACACACACAAAAAAGCAAAAACAAAAACCCCATATTGTTAGGAACTGAAGAGCTTGAGATTTTGATATACTAAGCTAAGATAATAAAATAATGTATTATGCTCTGTCACTGAAATTCTGAAAATGCTGAGGGCAAAGTAGTCTCTGATCCTGTGGACTGACTGATCCTTCAATGGACCCCATGAGGCTGTCAAGGGATTTACCTGGACAACTTTCACAGTAACCACTAAATGAAACCACTGAAGTGCCTCTCTAAGGATCTGTAACTCTCTAGTTACAAGGGAGAGTTTCACCTTCAAGTGTCACTGAAAACACGGATTAAATCCCAAGCCCAGTTGGTTGGCTTTTCTTTCAAACTCTCAACCACAACGTTTCTGTGGGAGCGTACCATTCAGAGAGATTCATTCGTTATATGTCATTGTGTTCAGGTCTGACTGTGATTTTTTTTGGAATAATAATTTTTTCAGATTTTTTGATGGTAGCATATTTATGAGAATTGTTGGCTAGGCACAGTGGCTCATGCCTGTAATCCCAGAACTTTGGGAGGCTGAGGTGGGAGGATCACTTGAGGTCAGGAGTTCGAGACGAGCCTGATCAACATGGTGTAACCTTTTCTCTACTAAAAAGACAAAAATTAGCCAGTCATGGTGGTGGGTGCCTGTAATCCCAGCTACTCAAGAGGCTGAGGCAGGAGAATCCCTTGAACCTGGGAGGCAGAGGTTGTAGTGAGCCGAGATCACGCCACTGCACTCCAGTCTGGGTGATAAGGCGAGACCTCATTTCAAAAAACAAAAAAAAGAATTGTTTACTATTCCTAGGTAGGGAGAAAAATGGAATAAAAAAATGGCAATACCAATAGACAATGATGTAGTTATGTAGGTTACAATGCCTTTTACGTGTTTCTAGTATCATTATTATTTTTTATGACTTTTTTTTTTTTTTTTGAGGAAGTCTCCCTCTGTCACCCATTCAGTGGCATGATCTCAGCTCACTGAAACCTCTGCTTCCTGGGTTCCAGCAATTGTCCTGCCTCAGCCTCCCAAGTATCCCAGCTAATTTTTGTGTTTTTAGTAGAGATGGGGTTTCACCATGTTGTCTAGGTTGGTCTCGAACTCCCGGCCTCAAGTGATCTGCCCACCCTGGCCTCCCAAAGTGCTGGGATTACAGGTGTGAGCCACCATACCTGGCCAATTTTTCTGATAATTCTTAAATTTATTCCTAATGGTGCCTTTATTCTCAAGGATTCACATGACCTGTTTTCTTTAATTATGGTTCATTTTATAACCAGAAAATATCTCAAATAAATAAATAGCTCACCATCTTCATTGTCCTAGCCTTAGTACAAAATATACCATCTCCTACTCAAGCCACTGTAACAGACTCCGTAACACTATGTCCACACTTTCTCTTGCCAATCTATTATCCTTAAGGCAGTTACGATGTTTGATTATCTGAGACACTTGTTTTAAACACTTTATTTTTAAAGACCTTTGCTTTCCTTAAGAATAAATCTAAATTTTAAAGAAACGAGTGACAACGTTTCTCAAGACCTTCCCCTTCTCTGCCCTCATGGTGCATCAACCCCTCATACATTCCCCACCATACCTACAGACTCAGCTCTGCCACTGTGGCCATCTTTCGATTCTTCCAATTTTCCAAATGGCCTTTGACATGCTCTTTCCTCTATCTAGGAAATTCCTCATGCTATTTCCTCTACTCTCTTCCCTACTCTCTGAAAAACTCACACTTACCTTTCATGTTACAACTTACATGCAACTTCCTTTTTTTAAAAAAAAAAATCTCCCTTAGCTAACTCATCTAAACTGTCTGTACCTCATTATTATCTTCCAAAATATCTTGTGTCCCAAGTGCTCCTCAGTGCATGGTGCATTATAAATACACAGTAAATATGTATCAAATAAGCTTAAAAATGACCAAATTTATAAATATGGGACATTATTTTTGATAATGCTGATGGTAGAATCAATGAATTTTAGTACCAGCAGTACAGTGAAAGGTAAAATCTTTTAAATGATTTTTCAACTACCAGACATTTTAGTCTTTCAGCTTAAAAAATATAATCACAAATCACAAGCTATCAAAGCAATTTCAATCAGTTGGGGGACTTGTCTGCACAAAGCCTAACTCTCTTACGTTTGAACCCTAGTGCCTCTCTGGAAGGAAAAGGATGGAATATGGTGGGAAAAGTGTCTGATACTGTAGAGTGGTCATACAGGGCTGTATAAGGCTGGTTGGAGACTGAATATGAGAAGGAAGTGTAGGTGGAGCAGACCTGGCTGTACACAGACAGACATGGAAAGGAAGCTTTAACCAGAAACTATGTGGAAGCCCAAGATGAAACATACATATTGTGGCAGAGAGTACCTGTGTTGAGTAAGCAAAGACAAAAGGCTAGATGTATTCTGCAGTTCTGGTTTCCAGGGGTAAAATAAAAGAAATAGGAGCATTCACAGAAATGTAAGTCCTCTGATGCAATCTTCCAACTAGCAGGACCAGCATCATACTTCAAGGAAGGAACCCTAAACTTTGGGCTATGGAGTTTTTGAGCATAGATCCCTTTTCTGATGTAATCAGAAGTTGGGATCAACATTAGATCATTTGGCAGAACTTTGGTTCCAGTCTCATTCCATTGGCTCAGCATCCGTGGTTGCAGCAGCCCCAGCTCCTGCTGTGCCATGATCAGTAGACTGGAAATAAGCCTAGTGGATATAATTCACATGATATGATGGATGGATAACTGAATTCATCAGCTCAGAATTATTCCAGGATTGAATGTCTTAAATGCTTGACTATAGATGGTACCCATGGCATTTTTTTGAATGGCTAATCTGCAAGAAATCACTCTTAGACAAAGTACACCTTCCCTATCAAGTCTTGCCCATCAGTAGCTGTGCTTTTTTCCCTTGTTCCCTGATACACAATCAGACTTTATTTCCCAGGCTCCTTGAGGTTTAGTTGTGGCCACATTATTGAGTTTTGGGCAAAAGAATGTGGGTAATAGAATATAGATACCATTTCTAGATCCAATTTCTAGAACTTCTTGGGCATTCTTCCATCTTTCCCAGTATTTGTTGACTGTAGGAGAGCTAGTGGAACATGCTAAGGCCTGAAAAGGTATAGGAGCCATACAATTGAAGAATCCTGGCCTTGAAATGACTATAGAAAGCTAAGCTCCTTGCTAATACAGAGTAGAATTGATATGAGCAAGACATAAACCTGTGATTTGTTAAATCACTGAGATTTGAGGGCTTGTCTATTACAGCAGCTAATGTTACACACGCTGAATAATAGGTATATAAAGTAAGAGGCTGGTAGTTGAAGATAAGTAGAAGTTAGTACATGAAATGCATGAAAGATCAAGGCCCACCTGGAAGATGGACAGATTGTACTTGACAAAAAAGTGCTATGTCAATGGCTTATTTTTGAGCTTTGTTCCCTAAATTATAAAATTAGAAATATATATTTTGCCATTTAAACTCTTCTTACTGTATCCTGATCTATTTAATAGAATTGCAGGGTAAAACACCCCTTACTTTTTTTTTCCTTTCCCCACTACCTTGCAAAATATTTTACACATTCCAAAGCTAGCCAACATTAACATTTGCAAATACTCCTGAGTTTGTTCAACTAACATTGATGACGTTCCTACTCTCTGCTCGTACTGCTAAGTGCTGAGGCTGAAAACTCAGTAATACTTATCTTTCTTTAAGGCATTGAGAATCTTGTGTAGGATATGCTGTTTAAATAACACGAACAGTGTGTGCTGTAATTGAGAAACATACAAAACAACAAGAAAGAACAGCCATCTAGTTAATATCAATTACATCACTAATTTTTTATACATGGAACTTACCACTTTGTATTTATGTTTGTTTTGTTTATTTTATTTTATTTTATTTTCCCTGACCTTTTCCATTTTGTATCCTTGGTGTCTAGAATATTGCCTGGTGATACTCAGTAAATATTTGTGGAATAAATAAATGAAACTGAGTCAGTGAATTCTGTTCTTATCCATCTGACAGAAGAGATCTAACATCAGGGTAGGAATTTGGACTTTATCCTATAAATGGTGGGGTTCAAAAGTTACAATTCAGACAGTGACATGATAAGAGTGGTATTTTGAAAATTTACTCTGAGAGCTGAATAGAAGATAGATTGCAGACAGTTAAGCTGTAGGCGTGATAATTAGTTAGAAAATGATAATAAAAAATTAGAAGACTAAACAATGACATTATCAGTGAGAAGAGAGAGAGAAGTGTAAAGTAACAAGAGTGACTGAGAAATAAAATAAATGACACGGCTAGAGGATCTACTGGATGTGGTGAATCATGTCGGGGAAAGGAGGTAAATGAACCCCAGGTTTTTTGCTTGGATAATTATAGAGACAGGAATGCTGTTTAACACACAGTTTGGAGAAAACAAAATAATGGGTCCAACCTGGACAGTCTGGGTTAAAAGTAATGGTAGAACATGTAGTTTGAGGTGGCAAGAGGCAGGAAAATACACGGACTTGGAACTGAGAACCTAGATAAGAACTAGAGGTAAAAGTTTGTGGATCATCTAAACATAGGTGGTAGTGAAGGATGAGGCAAGGATAAGATCAGCCAAAAAGGCTAAGAATCTTGACTGGAGAAAGACAACAGGTCAAAATTACTGAGGTGCTTTTTAAGATTTGACAAAATATCCCGCCTCTGACTTAGTTCTGCAAATGTAACGAGCTGCTGTTGCTATTATATACTGGGGCTGTCACTGAGCCTAGCTTGAAATACACTTGAGAACCACTATGCTGAGATTGATAGGTGGAGTCCAACAAGAGAAGCCTGCCAAAAAAGAAAACAGTGTTAAGAGTTAGCACACAAAGAGAGGCTCAGGAAGAAGATTGAGACCACTGCAAATGTAGGAGGCTACACAGAAGCAAAACAAAAACCAGAGAAATGTCCTTGAAACTGTGGCATTGAAAGTTTCAAGAAATAATGGTGATCAACAGTGTTAGCTACTAGTACGTCAAGCAGTACAAACCCTTTGAGATCTCCATTTAATCTGACAATTGGTAGGCTTTTTATGATTTTGGTGAAAGCGTCCAGATTTTTTGGTGAACGTATGAGTGAACAGAAGGTGAGGAGCTGGAAAAACCAAATGTTTCTGACTCGTTTTGAAAGGTTGAACTGTGGAAATTGTTAGTGATAAGGTGAAGATCCAAGCATGATGAAAGTATTGTTTTGTACTGTTTTTCAGGTGAGGCTGAAAGAGATGAAGTTCAGAGGAAAGAAATCTTTCCATGGGAAAGGGTGGTGAGGGATGAGAATGGAGAGTCAAGCCACAAGATCATGGCCCCATGCACATAAAGCCTCACCAAAAAGTCTGGGAACACAATAAAGGATTTTTAAAATAGATGTTGAAGAGATCACACTTTTATTTAAGACAAACTACTATGAAGTATTATGGTGATTAAATTAACCAAAGACAAATGAATGAGAGAAAACTAGCTATAATGCTGTTGTAGTAATATCAGCGAAAGGCAATGCACTAAGTTCTGTTAGAGAAGAAGGGAGGCAACTGAAATGAACAAATACTTGGAAATGATAATCGAGATGAACTTTCTATAGACTGGAGTTAGAAAGTGATGGAGAGAGACATGCTTAGAGAGTTCCCAGGTTTCTAATGAGTGATAGGGTTGATATTTTATTGTTAATGAAAATAAGCAATAATGGAGAGGAAGCCCAACTGGAAGAAAGATCATTGAGTCAGGGTGAGATATGTTGAAGTTGTGGTTCAAAACGTCATTGCAAGTGGATATCAAGGAAGTATGCTATAGAAGTTCAGTAGAAAGTGCTGGAATAGTTATGTATATTGGAGATTGCTTGATAAATTTTCCTGCAATAAATCAGAGCTGTAAATAAGATACATCTAGAGTAAAAAAAAAAAAGCAGAAATTGGATCACATATATGGCAAATTTATTTAAAGGGCATTCAAAGAAGAGGCATAGATAAAGAAGACTGGAATGCTCTGATCAGAGAGGTAGGAAAGAAACTAGGAGAGATAAGTTTAAGACTCAGTGTACCTCAGTCAATGGTAGCCAACAGGTATTAAGTTCACTTGACTTAGTGGCATGAAGTGGGACTGAGAAGGACAGATAAGACCAAGAAGATCAAGTTAGAGCTGGGTTCAGAAATGTTCATTTGGCAAAACTGATTACTCGGAATCTTACTGATCAATTTTTTAAAGTCGTGATCCAGATGGAAACAAAATTTATTGGGGTTAAGGTAGAAAAGATTGTGTGGAAAATTCAAGACGAACTTTGTCAGTCTTTTTGAACATTGTCTAAGGTGTATTCACTCCTGAAATATTTCAAAATACTGATAGTATTTAGGACTTAGATTGCTCTTAATAATATGTGTATCATGTCTTCTATGTTTCTCTAAAGACTGTTTCATAGGCAGGTTAGTGGAAAGTGAAATAGATTCTGACACAAGTCTGGCATAATGGTTTCATGTCACTGTGCTTTATCATAAACTGATCATCACCAGGTCACTTTGGAGACATGTATGAATATATTTTATCAAATAATGATAGATACCATTTGTAGAGGACTTACGCTTTGCCACATATCATAGCCAGTATTTTAAAAATATTATCTATTTTATTTAATTATTACATCATTATAAATGATAAAAGTAGGTGCAGAAAAATAATCTTCCCACTGGGGCCCATCTAAGTGGTGGTGAGTTTTTTTCCGTAAGTCTGATAATTGCATCTGTGATCTTAACCATTGTACCTCACTTTCTTCTGCAATTTTACACATTCTTTAAATTTTTTTTTCATTTTTTTATACAAGCAGCATAAGAGGCAGTTTTAAAATTTATCACAAAGGAAGTGCTTTGCAATCAATATTTTTTCAAGAAACAAAAAATAGTGAAGTTAGAAAAAGAAATAAAATGTGCTGCTCCTGCACCTTTAATTTTAGTACTCAATACCAGACAATCAAGAAGAATCAAGAAGCTTATTTTGCCAAGACAAGGTAAGATTCCAAAAATCTTTTGTATTGTGGCTAGCAAAATTTGTTTGTGCATCCATTGTGAACATCTGTGGTCAGAATTTTTGAAAGCCGGTAATTTTATGCACTAGGGCTGATCTCTGGTTGTTTAGTAATTTTTCCAAAATTAAATTATACCAATCTGTGCAAACAACTATAGCATACTTGAAAAGTTGCAGCAGTCTTTATGAAAGTTTTAGCTTAATTTCCAAAATTCCATTCTTATCTTTCCTATGATGACATTGTTTAATATTTTGATATGCTTATTGAATAGGAAAGGGTTTATCAAGAGACTGACAAATATTTAAATAGCATCTTCTAAATATTTATCACTCAGTTGTAGTGATAACGGTCAGATAATTAGACAAGACTAGAGTAATCCCACTGATACACATTTCACAATTCTACGTAAATTTTACTGCTCTGTTGATTGCTAATCCTGATAAATCCTTTACAGGAAGTAAAAATAAATAAATAATTTTAAAAAGAAAAAAAGGAAATTAAAATGTTCTTGGGAAGCATAGGTTTTTATTTATGTTTCCCTAGTTGCTATTTCACTCCATCATTGCTTGATCCATCTATCTATCTATCATCTATCTATTCATCCATCCACCCATCTATATCATCTATGTATCAAATGCTTCCAAATACATAATATATATGGCACAGTCAGAGAAAGCAGAAAGTTTAAAGGTTGAGTGTGATTATAGACATATCTATTCAGAAACAAAATGAATTCAGAATCATTACAGCTTTCACTGTGTAGTGGAATTGATTAGCTGCAGACAGTTTATGACAGATTCAAGTGACGGTAGCAGGTTTTCATCAGTCACTACCTCTGTCAGCTACACCTGAGAGGCTCTACTGTGTTTCCAGGAATGGAGCTGCTACTGATTGCTCACACTCCTGAATACAGAGTCATAACCATCATCTCACATCCTAGAGTCAATATTAAGAGAGTACTAGACATTCTTATTCCTGAAAGGGCTATTAGAATTTCCAGGGCAGAGATGAAATGTGCTTATTTAATCTTTCTAGGCTTGATGATTTTGTCCTCTTCCAGAGAGTCTCTCCTTATTTCCTATAACAGGGACAATTGTGAGTGGTTCTTGAAGTCCTTTGCATTTTCTTTCTGGGTACACAAGAGGACTATATTCTGAAGTCTCACTATCTTAGAGAAACTGAATTCTGGCCAATAAGATGTATAGGGAACGTAGATTAATCAATTTTTTTTTTTTTTTAAATCAGAGTCTTGCTCTGTCACCCTGGCTCCCGGCTGGAGTGCAGTGACGTGGTCTCGGCTTACTGCAGCCTCCACTTCCTGGGTTCAAGTGATTCTCCTTCCTCAGCCTTCCCAGTAGCTAGGATTACAGGCGCCTGCCACCATGCCCAACTAATTTTGTATTTTTAGTAGAGATGGATTTTTACCATTTTGGCCAGGCTGATCTTGAGCTCCTCACCTCAGGTGATCCACCCTCCTCGGCCTCCCAAAGTGCTGGGATTACAGGCATGAGCCACCCCACCTGGTCAGTCAATTCTTTTACATCACAAAGTATTAAGTAAAATAAAATGCTATGATCTTTGATAACAGTAAGAATATGCTGTTTCTTGGCCTATTATTATTTTTAAAAGAGAGAGAGCTGGCCCAATCTGTGAGTGAAGGTATTTTTAACCTTTTAAAAATAGAGATATATTTATAGTAACTTATTTTATATTTTTTCTACTAAAATGATACTTCAAACCCAAATATACAGATTATATTCACAAAGCTTTTTTTTGTGTGCGTGATGTTCTAAAGATGGCAACAAAAGAAACTGGAGACTACTAGAGAGGAGAGGGTGGGAGGGGGACCAGGTTTGAAAAACTAACCATTGGGTGCTATGCTCAGTACATGGGTGATGGGGTCAATTGTAATTGTTATTACAAACCTCAGCATCATGTAATATACCCAGGTAACAAACCTGCACATGTGCCACCTGAATCTGAAATAAAAGTCAAAATTATTTTTTAAAAAATGCCCATGTGTGGAATGATATGAAGGACACAGAATACCGAGATGGGACAGAAAACCAGAACGTGGATGTTACGTCAGTCCAGAATTATGAAAAGGTTCTCTTCCATTGTTGTTTTGCTTAGACAAATGGAGTTCTAGAGAAAAGGATCATGACAATTGAAGAGACCCCCCCCAAAGAGCAGATGGAAGCTGAATTTTACTAATAAGTCAGTCAACTGGGTCTGGGTTGACCTTAGAGCTCATTAAACTCCTTAGCTTACCCAAGGCCAGCTATCATTTCCCTTTGAGAGCCCATTATGCAGCATTTCATTGGCTTAGTGTTGTGTTGCAGAGGTACTTTGGAGAGTGACTCATGGCAAATGCAGTAAGTAGATGATTAACAATTGTTGGCCATGGACTGGCCTCATGTTGAAGGTAGTTAAGGGATAGGCATATGTGAAATATGGTCAAAAGCATCCTCAAAACTCCTTTTAGTTTCTCTTTTCTCAGTCTCACCTAATGTATAACATTTTAAAGCTTTCTTTGTGAAAAATAAAAAATGAATTAGCAGTTAAAAATCATAAACAGTATTTGTGAAAGTTCTAAATGTGGTTAAGAATAATTTAATTCAAACAGTAAATTTCCTGGTCTTACATTTCTTCTCCCTTACTCTGACTAAATAAAACAATTAAACAAAAACACTCAATTTTATTTTCTTTTGGGGACCTATTCTTTTCATTTTTTTTAGCCAGTTATTGGCTGGGATTGTAGTGATGGCCAGAGTGGGGCATAGCACCCAGGCTTGGCCAATAAGAACTCCCAAACCCCCTTACTTATAGTAAGTGCCTCGTGTCTCCCACGTGGTTCCAATCACGGTGAATCTGTGTTTCTGTGCTATATGTACTAGGAATAGATGCTCTCTTATTCTGTTGAATTTAAATTTCAGAGAATGGATAGAAAGCTACTGCTAGCTTCTTCCCATCACATGTAGCCTAAAGAGGAAGGCAACACCTGGAGAACGGTAGAGACAAGCTAAACCAAAAGAATGAGAGAAATCTAGTCCTAATTAGCAGAATTTTAACACAGGGATTTTTCAATCAAATGGGCCAATAAATTTTCTATTTCTTTCATTTTGAGTTTATTTTCTTGCAAGTGATTGAATAAATAGCTTAATAAATAGTATATATTTCTCATTTTGAAAAAATCATTATAAACTGCATTGAAGCTTTTCTTGACATTCTAACAGTATGTATTTGGGAAATTTATCAGGAACTTTTTTATTAGGTGTGTTTGAAAGCAGAAATTAAGTTAAATGAACAAAAACACTTCTTTGTAGTGCCAGTTTAGGTATATATTAAATTTTGGTATCTATTCTCCACAAAATACATATCACTGTGTATGTCAGTACATATTCAAGGGAAAATTTCATAGTTTTTCCTGTTTTGAAAATAAATATTTGAGTGGTCAAAGGGAAACTGAATAAAAGAATTAGAATAAATCACTGTCCACTGTGCTAGAGAGCTGTTGAAGTCATCACTCCTAGAACAATAGACAGACGGTGTCCCAAGACTTGATTTATGGCAATCATATTTAATCACAACTTAATGGTCCATAAACATATGTGCTGTTATCAGTGGAATTGTTCCAGGAAACAGACATAATTTTAAACTTTCTTTGTAAAGGATCAGCTAGTAAATATGTTAGGCTTTGCAGATCATACAGGCTTGGTTGCAACTATTCAACTCCACCACTCTTCTGTGAATGCAGGAGTAGGCAATATGTAAATGATTGAGCATGACTGTTCTAAAAACACTTTACTTATGGACACTGAGAGCTTAATTTCATGTTCCCTGCATTTCATGAAGTACTGTTTTCTTTTAAATTTCTGTTGATCTTTTTTGACCATATTAACATATAGAAAGCATTCTTAGCTCTCATACTAAAACAGGTGATGGGCCCTTTCGGCTGATTTGGACCAAGTGCCGTAATTTGCCTACTCTTGTTATCTTAAAGGCAAGTCCAGCCTTCCTTGGTCCTCAGTTTCTCAGTAAACCAAAAAGTTATTTTCCCATATCTAACTGTTACTTCTTTGCTAATCAATGAATCATTTGAAAATGGTATATTTAAAGTATTAAAATTCAGATTTAGCTTTCATTTCTACGTTTGCTGACTCAAAAAGAGGTGTGTTTTTTAAAAAAATTCTACCAGAAGAAAATATATAAAAGTGTAAATTGACAAGCTTTTTTTTTTTTTCTTTCTTTTTTTTTTTTTGAGATGGAGTCTCGCTCTGTCACCCAGGCTGGAGGGCAAGGGTGCCATCTCAGCTCACGGCAGATGCCATCTCCACCTCCCAGGTTCAAGGGATTCTCCTGCCTCAGCCTCTTGAATAGCTGGGATTACAGGTGCCTGCCACCACATCCAGATAATTTTTGTATTTTTAGTAGAGATGGGATTTCGCCATGTTGGTCAGACTGGAGTCAAACTCCTGACCTCAGGTGATCCACCCGCCTTGGCCTCCCAAAGTTCTGGGATTACAGGGATGAGCCACTGCACCTGGCCTGATAAGCTTTTAAATTGGAAAAAAAATATATTTAATAATAGAATCATACTAGAGGATAGATATCAAGAATTCTCTATTGTTTTTTAATGTTTTAGGAATATGCATAAAGAAAAGAACCCAAATATTAAAAGATGTACAAAAATACAAAGGACGTCAAGAGGATATGAATTATTAATGTTGTTCGATATATATTTGAGAAAGGCAGAAAACAATGGAAAATTTTTTGCCTGAATTAAAAAATGGAGTATTATTTTGGCAAGTGTTTGATTGACAAGGTGCTATTTTGTTGATTGCAGCTTCTTTTATCATGACATCAAGAAAATATAGATTAGTGGCATGTTTTGAACAGCGTAATCTGTCTTAAATAGGATCATTGGGAAGAGCTTTACCAACAGAATTTCTCAGACAGACTTTTCTGTCTCTCGTCTTTCAGGGAGTAGAGAAGGGACTGTGTTACAAAGTTTAACCTCTAAAGCAATAACTGCAGTGATAAACAAGGAGAGAGTTCAAATTTCAAAAGATTTACTGCTTGGAAAAAAAAGAAACAAAATGAAAACAAATCGCTTTTGAAGCTGACAAACAGAAATATCTCCTCCCTAAGTTAAATTTACCTTTGGATTTAAAAACAGAAAATGTCAGGCAAAGCACAACTGAACTTTCAATCAAAGAAGTTATTGTTTTACAAGCTGGGAAGCCTGCATTCCTGACATTCCTCTCTAAAATACACAAGACCCTTGAGACACCTTTTTGCTGCTTTCAACCTTACATGAATTTTGAATAAAATTGAAACCTCTTTAAAGCATAGGCTTAGAATATTTACATGTAAACAGATAATAGTCCCAGATTTATGTCCTGTAGATGCAGGTATGATTGAAAATAAGATTTTTATTTACATTTATACTAGAAATGGTAAGAAATGGACTGTCATATTTTCCAAGACTAGAAGTTGCCCACAATTTCAAAAAAATAAAAATGTGATGTATTGTTAACTTCAGAAAATGATGATTTGTTTAAGTTCCTTATAGATTCTGAATATTAGACCTTTGTCAGATGCATAGTTTGCAAATATTTTCTCCCATTCTGTAGGTTGTCTGTTTTCTGTGTTGATAGTTTCTTTTGTTGTATAGAAGCCCTTTCATTCAATTAGGTCCCATTTGTCTTTTTTTTGTTTCTGTTGCAATCGCTTTTGAAAACTTTCTCATGAAATCTTTGCCAAGGTCTCTGTCCAGAATGGCATTTTCTAGGTTTTCCTCTAGGGTTTTTATTGTTTTCATTTTTAAATTTAAATGTTTAATACATTTTAGATTGATTTTTGCATATAGTGAAAGAAAGGGGTACAGTTTTAATCATCTGCATGTGGCTAGCCAGTTATCTCAGCATTATTCATTGAATAGGGAGTCTTTTCCCTATTGCTTGTTATTGTTTACTTTGTCAAAGATCAGATGGTTGTAGGTGTACAGCTTTATTTCTTGGTTCTCTAACCCCTTTCACTGGTCTATGTGTCTGTTTTTGTATTACTACCATGCTGTTTTGGTTACCACAGCCTTGTAGTATAGTTTAAAGCCAGGCAGTGTGATGACTACCGCTTTGATCTTTTTGCTTAGAATTGCTTTGGCTATTTGTGCTCTTTTTAGGTTCCATATGAATTTTAGAATAGATTTTTCTAATTCTGTAAAAAATTATGTTAGTAGTTTGATAAAAATAGCTTTGAGTTTGTACATCATTTTGGGCAATATGGCTATTTTAACAATATTGATTTTTCCCATCCATAAGCATGGAATGTTTTTCCATCTGTTTGTGTCATCTTTGATTTCTTTCTGCAGCATTTTGTAATTCTCATTGTAGGGATCTTTCACCTTCCTGATTAGCAGAATTCCTAGGTATTTTATTCTTTCTGTAGCTATTGTGAATGGGATTGCATTCTTGATTTGGCTCTCAGCTTGGACGTTACTGCTGTATAGAAATGTTACTGATCTTTTACATTGATTTTGTGTTCTGAAACTTTACTGAAGTTTAACAGTTCTGCAGGAGCCTTTGGGCACAGACTTTGGGCGTGGGGTTCTAGGTATATAATTATATCATATGTGAAGAGAGATAGTTTGGCTTCCTCTCTTCCTGTTTGGATGCCTTTTATTTCTTTATCTTGCCTCATTTCTCTAAGACTTTCAGTACTATGTTGAGTATGAGTGGTAACAGTGCGTATTCTGATTCTTCTTCCAGTGCTCAAAGGGAATGCTTCCAGCTTTTGCCTGTTCAGTATGATGTTGGCTGTGCATTTGTCTTAATGGAGTCTTATTATTTTGAAGTATGTTCCTTCAATGTCCAGTCTTTTGAAGGTTTTTAACATGAAGGGATGTTGGATTTTATTAAAAGCCTTTTCTCAGAGAAGTTAGAATCACCGTTCAATCCAGCAATCCCATTACCCAAAGGAATATAAATTGTCTATGTAAATATAAAGACACATGTACTCATATGTTCATCACAACACTATTCACAGTAGCAAAGACATGAAATCAACCAAGATGCCCAACAACAGTGAACTGGATAAAGAAAATGTGATTCACAGCCATAAAAAAATAAATAAATAAATAAAAAATAAATCAGTCCTTTTTAGCAACATGGATGCAGCTGAAGGCCATTATCCTAAGTGAATTATCGTGGGAACAGAAAACAAATACCGCATGTTCTCACTTATAAGTGAAAGCTGAACACTGAGTACACATGGACAAAAAGAGAGGAATGATAGATACCAGGGTCTACTTGAGAGCAGAGGCTGAGGAGAGTGTGAGGGTCATAAAACTACCTATCAGTTACTGTGTTAGTGATGAAATAATTTGTACCACAGACCTCAGCTACATGCAATTTACCCATGTAACAAACCTGCGCACATAACCCCTGAACCAAAATGCTGAAAAAGAAAAATCAAAAATAAAAAATGAAATTCTTTAAAAGATCTTCTCACATGATAGGAATTTTCATTTAATTTTTACAGAGCATATAATGGTAAACTGTTTTTCATTTTTATTATATATTTCTATGTTTCATAAAGAAAATGTGAAAAAAATCACAAATTCATACTGAAATTTTAATTCTATTTTATGCCCAACAACTCTTTTCCACAAAGAATCTTAATTGATTTTAATCATTTTTTTATAAAAAGATGGCAAAAAATTCTATTAGTATTGAAAAGCAAGCACATAGAAATGAAGTAAACACTTTTATATTAAATAACAATTTTAAGTGAAAAAAGTGAACAATAATTGCTTTGCAGAATGATATTCACATAAAAGGTATCTGGTGAGCTATATTAGAATTCAATTTAATGTATACTAAGGTCTGGGCACAGTGGGGCCTGTAATCCCAGCACTTTGGAAGGCCAAGGTGGGCAGATGATTTGAGGCCACGAGTTTGAGACCAGCCTGGCCAACACAGTAAAACCCCATCTCTACTAAAAATGAAAAAAAAAAAAAAAAAGCCAGGCATTGTGGTGCATGCCTGTAGTCCCAGGTACTCAGGAGGCTGAGTGGGAGGATCACTTGAGTCTGGGGGTTTGAGGCTGCAGATAGCTGAGATTGCACCACTGCTCTCCAGCCCGGGGTGACAGAGAGAGTGAGACTCTGTCACAAGAATGTGTGTGTATGTGTGTGTGTGTGTGTGTGTGTGTGTAATACTTTAGATATATAAAGTACCCAATAGATACATAGCGTAAGATATACAACTTCATGTTAGCCCCCAAATGACAAACACTTGGATAAAGATGAAAAAATTATATAAAAATAGAATATGGCAATTGTAAATAAATGGTACTGGAAAAAGCAATAGAAATTAGGAAGGAATCGATGTAGACAGTGCATTTAAATAAAACATAGCTGAAGCAATGGGTTTGAGCCAGGCCAGATGGGTAGGCAAAGTTTATATTGCAAAGGAATGAAATGAGAAGACTTTCTGGACAAGAACAAACCTGGAAAAGAACAGCAGGAACTGACTGGGGATCTGGGGTAAAGCAAACTAGACACAGAAGTTTTGTGCAGTTGAAAAACAAGACAAACATCAATATAAGCTTTATTCTGAACTTATAGGACTCATGGAGTATAACCATAATGCCACTTAATTTTGTATTCTGTCTCATTGAAATTCATTGGGGGGATTTCCTTCCCTGCCTGAGCTATATCTTGGGCTATATCTATGAGATGTATAGCTATATCTATGAGATGACTACGCTAATAAGTTCCATGGATTCTTAAGTCACCATACAGAATCTTGGTTCAGAAACTAGCATGTCCAATGGATTTAATATGCAAAACTCCAAACTTGATTGAAGTTAAGTTTTCTCACCTCCTGCAGTTGGAACTTGCCTCAGACAGGAAACCAGGAGTGGAGATGTGGTCCTCATTACCTCCATCTCTAGCTCCCCATCTTACTGAGACTGGGCTCTGATCCTCCCTAGCAGTAGGAGTGCGGTGGGAACTAAGGGCAAAAATAAAGGTGAGAGGAAGGTTTCCCTTGATCAGCATTGATGTGTGATTATGTTGTAGATTCTGGGCCCAGCAGTTGTTTCAAGCTGCCCCTTGCTTTGTAAATACCCACCTGGTTTATATAGAGGTTTCCATGGAAAATATGTGACTGTGCTGCATTGATGCAGACCACTCTACCTTCCATTCACCCCTCATGACTTCCCATCCCGCACAGACTGTCCCTGTTGAATCTCATTACTCATCTAGTTATTCTTGACCTAGGATATTTATTCTGGGGTAAGCAGATGGTTGAATGGCTCACCAGTAACTCAGAGATTACTGTAAAGAAAGTAAAATCTGGTTCTTCACCTTTCTCACCTGAGCCAAAGTTTCTACAGAACTGATAGGAGGCCTAGGAAGGATCTTAGGTCTATGTTGAGGCTCTATCCTTGAGCAAATTACATATTTGGACGTATTAAAAAACATAATATGTCATGATAATAATCTTAAGATGATTTTAAATGTCATTGTTTTTACATGCCATTGTTGCATCTAGACTTTTGGCAATAGAAAAAAGCATCTTGCAAATAGACTGGGTTCATCACAGTGACTTGAATGTGTCTATGCCTGTGTACTGAGAGCACACACACACAAACCCTGCAGGAATGAGGGAAGTGACTTTGCCTAATGAATACAAATTTAGAGTAGGGCAAATATTCCTAAGCTTTTTGTGCTATGGACTTTGCAGTATGGTAAAGCCTATCAACCTCTTTCTGAGAAAAAAAAATGTTTTCTAAATGCATAAAATAAAATACAAAGGATTCCAAAGGAAATGAATTACATCAAAGTATGGTTATAAAATTATTAAAAAGTGATATAGTAATGTCTGTTTCTCTTTTTTCTTTTTGTTTTGCCTTCACTCGGCATGAACAAAATGTGTTTCTTTATTATATAATAAGAACTAGTGTCAGGGCCAAGAATATTATATTTTTGAAGTATTGGTCCATGAAAATGGTATTCCATAATATCCGCTACAATTGAAATGTGATATGTGAGATGACATACATGATTTCTGTTGGTGATACACTTGGAGGTGTTGCAAATACTGCTGCAGTTTGTTTCATAAATTCCTAGTTAAGTAAATTCAAATGTTAGAGAACAAGGGAAACAAAGTTTTCTGAATTACATCCTGGATAAAAAGCGATCTGCTTGCATATTGTCACTACCTGTTTCAGTGAAATATTGCTAGTTGCTCCACTGAGGAGGTTTAGTCTATAGAATTTAATGAAAGATTTACCCTTTCCTTGATTCCTCCATCTATTGATTCCTCCCATCCCTTCTTTTCCCCTGGTAGATGGTCGCAGTCTGTTTACCATGCTCAGTTCAGCCTGGCTTCCCTCATTAGCAAGGCATGGTCCTAGCTATTGAAAAATATTACCATTTCACAGGACAGCAGTTTATTGTTTTATTTCTCTTAGCACTTTCCTGTACATTGGTGCACTCATCCACACTGGATATGACTTTTGAAAGAAAGGAAGGGATCTATCAGGACCAACAGTTTTCCATTTGCCTAATAAGATGATGATGGCACCAAAAATAAAATCCCTCCCTTCCCTCTGGAAATGCAGGCCTCCTGATGGGATTTCTGCTTTGCCTCTTCAGCAGTGTGAAATGACCCAGGGAAATACTTAATAAGTAGATGTCAGCCCCAGTGTAAGCAGAAAAAAAATGATGAATGGACCACTAGGCAACCCTATCCCAGCACAGTTTGGCTGTGCACTTTGCATTAGATTCTATAGTTTTTCTGTCTTAAATATCGTCAGGGATTCTCAAGTAGTTTCAGCCTGAGGCTATTACTCCTAATAACTGAGACTGATGAAAGGTCGTGGTATTTTTACAGCTTATCTGTGACACACTATATATCACGTTGCTTCTGTCAAAGAGAATATTATACACTTCATTGGCAAAAGGTTTGATCCTGAGTTTTCTTCTGGGTATTGTCCACAATGTATTTGCTTGGGTTTACCTATAAATTTTACATTTAAAATGTCCCAGAAAATTGCCTGGTGCCAGAATGAGATCATTCAGGTATATAGCAAATGTTTCAGGATCATTAGGAAATTAATTACATGAAGTGATTGACACATTTCAACTAGAGAGAAAGAGTTTCATACAGCCATGCTTATTTGAACACAACCCTACAGATCCCTTGTGAAAAGCTGCTTATTGTGCTAAAAGAGGAAAAGTGACTTAGGAGGAAAATCAACGGTGTTAGAAAATTATCAAGTCAGGGAGTTTCAGCTCTGTGATGATTAATTTTCTTTTCCTAGTTACGTCTAGTTATTGGTGGTTTCTGAATTTATATATAAAGCCTGGCACCCCAGCCATAAGTGCCTTGGAAATTTGTTCTTTTTTTAATCTGCAAAATTTTTATTATTTGGTGGCAGCGGGTGAGGGTGGACAAATGGAGATGACTACTAATGAAAAGAACAAGTTATTTATAATAAAGGAAATAGCACATATTAAAACCCAGAAAATCTGTCTGAAGAAATATTCAGAGGAAAATCCCTAGTGTCAAATTCTGTATAAGTTGAATAACCCATACAGAAAAATAGAAAACGTGTAAACTTGTAACTAAAGAATCCTCTCAGTCCTAAGGAGGACAAGAAAAAGTAGCAATAAAAAGTAAAAATAAGTATAGTTTTTTTTTAAAAAAAAAGATATACTGGGTTTAATATATCTTAAAATTATTTATGAAAAATTTTGCAAATATTATACATTTTCATTTTTAAAAAAGATTTTAAGTAGAAAAAAATCTAAATAACCAGAAAAAATGCTGTAAAATTTTCCAGTATCTGCTGTGACGGTGAATTTGAATGGACTGCTCACTTTATTCTTCTGAATCAATCCTACAGAGACTATAGAAGCTCAAGGAAAGCACAGGTAAAGGAAAATAATGATAATTAAGAAAATAAAACAAGTTGAGATTGAAGACGACCAAGAAACAGTGTCTGTGTGGAAAGGGCTATGTTGTGTCTGCAGCAGGGACACAGAATAATAGGAGGTAGATAAATGTGAGTAGGTTGAAGGAAAGCTGTTTAGTTTTGTTTTTCCTTTTCCATGTCACCTTGGCATAATCAGTTTCTTTGCCATGAAAAATGTAGGACGGCTCAGGCCGTGGACGTCGTCCAACGGTGGCTTTGCAGATGATGGTGGGTCTGGACTGTCGCTGCTCTCAGGCCTTCGCTTTTTGTGTCCTCTTCCTCCAACCCCCGCAGACTGGGTTTACAAACTAAAAAGGAAGTTGCTTATTTAAAGTAATTTAAAAGTTGAGTCTTTGATTACAAGACTTCTGTAGTGGTTAACATGATTCTGTGGGGCCTATGTTTTTCTGGGTTTCTGTGGGGCCTGGGGCATGCCTCTTCCCTTTTCCATAAACACAATGGAGAGGCACAGGCAAGGTGCTAGCCTTTGGATCTACCCCAAAACATGTTATCAGAAATACCAAAATTAATAGACACCTGTGGAGTACAATCATTAAATAGATAGATATTCCGATGTATATACATATATAGGGGTGTCTGTGTGTGTTTGTGTGTGTGTGTGTGTGTGTGTGTAATATATATGTGTATACATATATATATATAAAAGAGCAGAATTTTGGAACAGATAAACCAAGAAATATAACAAATATGCACAAAGAGATAAGAGAAAATGGACAGATACCTGTGTATGTGTGTATAATCTCCCTTTGACTTTATTAGAAATAAAATACTTGACACAAAGAACACATAGAAAAGATAAACACCAGAATAGATATAACTGAAGAAAAAACTAGAAATTAGCCAGCTGAAAAGTCATATGGAAAAACTCCATAGGAACAGAAACTGATGAAGAAAAGTAAAATAATAAGCCAGGCTAAAATATGGAGAAAGAATCAACATATTGTAATTGGAGTCTCAGAAGAGAAAGGAATAAGACAGTAAGGAGAACATGTCTTTAGAAATAAAAAAATATACATTTAAAAAAATTTAAAAAGATGATGTATCTTGCATTAAAAAGGCTCATAGAGTATCAATTTGGAAAGAATTAAAAACCTACATTTTGACACATTGCAGCAATATTTTAAAACACTGGAGAGAAATTAAATATTCCAGAAGTCTCAATAGAGGAAGAATAATCATGGCAGAACAATAATCAGATTGATGCCAAATTTTTTAATACCAATGCTGGATATAAAGTAGAAACATAGAAATATTTTTAAATTATGAAGAAAAGGAAATTCTACCTCACTTTTATTTCAAGCCAAATTATTATTTAAATATGTGTGTGTTCTTTTATAATAGCATAAAATACCTCAGAATGTTTTCCTACAGTCTAAGAGGAAATATTGAGATTTAAAAAAAAAAATTGAGTAGTGGATCCCATAACATATCAGAATTGAATAACTTACTTGGTAAAGGTTATTGTGGTTTAATAATCCTATAATAGATTGCCAAAATCATTGAGATAGTTTCAAAAGAACAAATCCTCCAAATAGTCCTGAACCAGATTGAATGATGGATTTATTCACCAAATTTTTATATAGCCAGTATTTATAAGTATAACACACTTTTTTCAATAACTTGAAAAATATTTCAAGTGGACTTATCAATTTATCTTATAAATAAAAATTTAAAGTAAAATTAAATAGAGTAAAATAAAAAATGACAACTAATCTCCATTTTATATATTGGTATAAATATTATGTTTTAAATATTGAATATAATATTTTGAAATAGAAATAGCAAAGAGAGTTTATGACAAAGATGTAACTATAAAGCAATATTTGGTTATATAAAACTATATCACCTAAATAGGCTAATTAACAAAAAAATCTTAAGTGCCACTGAAAAAATAACTGATATAATTCTATTCATATTTGTTATTAAAAATAAAACCTTTAAAATGACTAGAAAAATAGTTAAATATTAGTTTGTTATTTGAACTAGAAGCCGGGGGACTTCTAGTTGGGATAATGTAATTTCAGGGATTTAAGGACCCCATCTGCGCCAGACGTATAGTGTAATGATAATATGTAAAAGGAAGAAATGACTATGCACATGAACCACAGGTAAAACTTAAATATTTCTGCGAATGAAAAAACAAAAACTGAACTTAAAGATTCAAGTATGCAGGGATTCTGAAATGATACATGTGGCATTACCAGAATAAATATTGTTCGCTGAGGCAGTCTCTTTACTTAAAACTGAGGGCTGAGGAAGCTAATTTCCTTGAAAAGACGTTGACAAAAACGAGCTAAGTCTAAGTTGAGCCTGAAGCTATAATGTAGTTATAATTATAAACCAGAGACGTTAAAGGAGCAGGCATCACCTAGCAACCAAGGTTTGGGTCAAGCTGCCCTCTGGTTTCGTGAGTTGATCAACATTGTTCTCAGTATCACTGTGGGAAAGGTTTCAGTAGCCAGCATAAGATCTAGCCCCAGACCACTATCCAACTTCAGGCAACTGTGAAAAATTGTTAAAGGAAAAGAACAAAAGGGTTGGGGTGAAGATATGGGGGAAAAAAAGGGGAACTAAAATTTCGGTTTAATATCAGCCTGCAACCTAAGATATTAAAACACAGAAAGTAAACTAATGCTAAGACAGACAACTAACAATTAATTCACTTCACGAAAATGAAACTAATAGAATGTGCAAAAATAATTTTTAAATGAGTGTACTTTAAATCCTGTAATGAATAAAGAACTTAGAATGCAGTAAATGAACAAGAATTTATGAAGCAAATATGGGTAGATATGAGATACCCAGGGGATATTAAAATGAGAAAGAATGGAAATTTTAAAAAATCTTAATTTAAAATAAAATCTCAGTATATGGAATACTCTCAAGACAGCCTGAAAAATAGTGAGAAAGAATTCATCTAGAAGGTAGGGCACAGAAATAAAGCAGGATTTCTCATCAGTGCTTTTGTCACTTGGGGCCAAATAATTACTTGTTGTGGCGAGTGCCCTGTACATTGTGGAATTTTAGTAGCATCTGTAACCTCTATCCACTAGATGCTAGTAGCACCTCCTCCCCAGTTGTGACAACCAAAACTGCATTGATTGTCCAATGTTCAGGTGAGTACCCTGCCCCCAGTTAGAACCATTGAAATAGAGATAAAAGTATTCAAAAGGCAGTTAAAAGACATGAAATTAAGATGGGAAACTCCAACAAAGTTTTAGAAGTTGCTTCACCAGAATATTCTAAAAGAAATTGCAGAAGAGGCATATTGGCAGATATATTCTGTAACTGAAGAAAAATGTAAGCTCTTAGATTAAAATATATTTCATCTTAAGAAGAATAAATACAAATAAATCTAAACTTCACACCAGACTAAGCTATAGATTGTGGAGTATACACAAATAATAGTAAATGTTATTAAAAAGCACAATAGATTTTCTTAAAAAATGATTACAATCAGTTGCATCAAGCTTCTCATCAACAAAGTTTTCCAAATGACAAAGGCACTATAATCCGCAAATTCTACATAGTGCTAAACTATTAATTAAAAAAGAGAAGATAATAGGTAGATGATAGACAGATCGACAGAGAGATGATAGAGAGATAGATAGATAGATAGATAGATTTATAGAGAGATAGAGTTGTTTTTCAGACATACAAAGAGTAGAAAGTAACTCACTACTGGTCTTTTCTAAGACAAATACCAAAAAGTAAAATCAGCGAAAAGGAGGTGAGCAAAGATATTGGTAAATCATATTTATAAATATCACCAATGATGTTAAAATAATTCATCTTCATCAATTTTGTATTTAGCATTCTGACAATAATAACAAAGTTTTCAAGAGAATATGTAAAAGGAGCAGTCTGAGAAACATATTAGGGAAAAGAATCAAAATACTGAACACATTTAGATTTTGTTGGAATAATTTAAGTGTATATTTATAGGAAAACTAAATACTAAAATATAATTTTTATCTTGAAACAAAAAATAAATAAAAGAAATACTGTTAATAAAATAGATACCTGAGAGGTAGAAAATGGAAGAGGCAGTAAAAAGAAAACACACCGTAAAATAGTGGGAATATTTTCAAAGTACTAATTATCACGCTAAATATTGTCCTGAGCTATTGAAAGGCAAAGATTACCTGGATTAAATACATTAACAATAGTCAGCTTTATAGTTGATGGTCAACCACTATCTGTGTTACTTTAAAAGAGAAAAAGTTATCAATATCAGAGCTACTATTTAATATTGTTTATATACTAGTGGTATTTTTTAGGAAAAAAGGATAGCAATATTAGCATTATTATTTAATATTGTTTTGCAAGTTCTAGATAATCTATTAAAATCTAGGAAATGTATATATGTGCTTAATAAATGCTAAGAACAATATTGTCATATTAGTTGATAGTATGATTTTTATATAGGAACTGTAAATATTTTAAAAACCCTAAAATCTTAGAACTAACAAACAAAATTATTAAATGCTCTAGATTATAGTATTATATAACCACTTTGAAAATGTAAAATATGGAAAATAATTTTACTAATAAAACTGAAATGTAAAAATAAACTTAGGAAAATGTAATTTTACTTAAGAGGTATATTTTATTCAAAAACATATGGGCCACAAGGACTTTGTATTGCATCTTAGGTACCAGCTTGGCCACAGAGAGGTAGTCACAAGAGGGCTTTGGGGGTCCTTGATTCCAGGACTTGGCTCTAAGATGGGACTTACGGACCTGTGCTGGGCCAGAGGGGAACACACTCCTCTGAAAGATGAGCCCCAGGCCAGGCAGTCTACACCATCCTAAAATTTATGTGGAACCTCAAAAGGTCTAGAAGAGCCAAAGCTATCCTAAGCAAAAAGAACAAAATTGGAAGAATTATATTATCTGACTCCAAATTATGCTATAGAACTATAGTAACCAAACCAGCATGGTACTGGTATAAATGGAACAGAATAGAGAACCTAGAAACATCTCATGTACATTTACTATGTATCTAAAAATATTAAAAATAGAAATAAAAAAAACTCATCCTATATGAACCAAACCAAAGGAAATATTTAATATAAAATATTAAAAACCTTAACTATATGGAGAATGTTGTCTGACAATAACACATAATTATCAAATAAGAATTTAGAAATTTTTAATGAAAATAAAAATAATAATCTGAATTTATTCTGAAAATAATCCGAAAGTATCAAAAGATGAGGTCACAAAAACAATTCTAGATGTTACAGAAAAACTAATAACTTTCTTATTATCAACAACAATGAGTAGGAAATACAGTGAAACCATTATATTTGCAGTCCATGCAAGGAACATACAGAAGAAAAATATGTGGGAAAAATTAGAAACAACCTATAAACTTTGGTTGAGAACTAATAAAAAATCTTAATGAAGAGTGAAAGATGATTATTATTGTCAAGAACCTAATTACTTTAAAAAGTATTAATATATTTGGTATGTTTGAGCATCCCAACTCGAAGATTGATAATATATCTGCATAAAAAATTAAACTATCATATAACTTAAAAGAAACACAAAGTTTTTAATATATAAACCTGTTCCTTATATTTAGTTTTTATCCTGAATTCCAATCTGGTAGAGGGTCCACAAGAAAAAAGATGAAAATAGATCCTCTCTCCCATTCTACTAGGTTCCTTTTTTCCCATCCTGTTTTATGATGAAAATTTGCAAACATGTAGAAAAGTTGAGAGAATTTCAGAAGGGACACCCATATGCCCACCAAGTAGACTCTACAATTAGCATTTTGCTGTACTTGTTTTTATTACACATCTGTCTCTTCTTCCTTTTCTGAAAATGTATTTGAAAATAAGTTGTAGACTTTAGCACATATTATAAATATTTTGTCATACATATCACTAGAATTCAATATTTATGCATTTTCTTCTTTTCAAGTATTATTTACATACAATAAAATACTCAAATCATATGACCACTTGATTACCTGAGAAAATAAACCTACTATTAATAAACAAAATATGACTGTCACTCCAGAAAGTTTCTTCATGTTCCTTCCCAATAAATCCTCACCCACATTTCCACAGAAGTATTCATTGTTCTGATTGTTTTACACCGTAAATTAGTTTTGCCTGCACTAGAAATTTATATAGATAGAATCATGTACGTTAGTGTGTAAGAATTCTTTCACTCCACATAAGGTTTTTTCAATTCATCCATGTTATTGTATATATCAGTAATTTACTCTTTTTATTGCTGTCTGGTATCTCACTGTAAAATATAAAATATCTCACTGTAAAAATAAAGCATATTTTATTCATTCTATTGCTGGGTATCTAGGTTGTTTCTTTTTTGGGGTTATAAATATAGCTCCAATAAATGATTTTGTATAAGTCTGTTTGTGGACATATGTTTCTTTGAAATCACTGGATCTTATACTAGAGGTTAATCTACTTTTTTAAGATGCTAAGGAAGCTTTTTCTAAAACTGTAGCATTTTCACTGCCATCAACAATATGTGAAAGTTCTGGTGGTCACAAGTCTTCATCAACATTACCAGTATCTCTCTTTTGATTTCAGCTACCTTAGTGGATATATGGTATCTCATTGAGGTTTCAATTTGAATTTTCCTAATATATTAGTGATTTTTCATGTGCTTATTGGTCATTTATAAATTAGTCTTTGTTGTGTATATGTTCAAATCCTTTTCTTCTAATTTTTTTCTTTTTATAATTGCCTTAGAAACTTTATTTTTTTTTCTGAAAATGTATTCTAGTTATCAGTCCTAAGTCAGGTGTGTAAACTACAAGCATGTCTCAGTCTACAGCTTGCCTGTTCATTTGCTTAATGTCTTTAGATGAACCAAGGTTGTTAATTTTTATGAAATATAATTTATATGTATTTTTTTTCATTGATATTGCTTTCTGTGCTTTCTTTTTTTTTATATATATTTGTATTGCATTTTAGGTTTGGGGGTACATGTGAAGAACATGCAAGATTGTTACATAGGAACACACATGGCAGTGTGATTTGCTGCCTTCCTCCCCATCACCTATATCTGGTATTTCTCCCCATGCTATCCCTCCCCACCTCCCCACCCGCAGCTGTCCCTCCCCTTTTTCCCCCCCAACAGACCCCAGTGTGAGATGCTCCCCTCCCTGTGTCCATGTGTTCTCATTGTTCAACACCCGTCTATGAGTGAGAATATGCGGTGTTTGGTTTTCTGTTCCTGTGTCAGTTTGCTGAGAATGATGGCTTCCAGGTTCATCCATGTCCCTACAAAGGATGCAAACTCATCATTTTTGATGGCTGCATA
>PVKV010019674.1:0-41661 GCA_004027835.1 Alouatta palliata | reverse complement strand
GATTTCCGTTCTTTTGCATTTGCTGAGGAGTGATTTACTTCCAATTATGTGGTCAATTTTAGAGTAGGTGTGATGTGGTGCTGAGAAGAATGTATATTCTGTGGATTTGGGGTGGAGAGTTCTGTAAATGTCTATTAGGTTTGCTTGATCCAGGTCTGAGTTCAAGTCCTGGATATCCTTGTTAATTTTCTGTCTTGTTCATCTGTCTATTATTGACAATGGGGTGTTCAAGTCTCCTACTATTATTGTGTGGGAGTCTAAGTCTCTTCATAAGTCATTAAGAACTTGCCTTATGTATCTGGGTACTCCTGTATTGGGTGCGTATATATTTAGGATCGTTAGCTCTTCTTGTTGCATTGATCCTTTTACTATTATGTAGTGTCCTTCTTTGTCTCTTTTGATCTTTGGTGGTTTAAAGTCTATTTTATCAGAGATGAGAATTGCAACTCCTGCTTTTTTTTTGCTCTCCATTTGGTTGGTAAATCTTCCTCCATCCCTTGATTTTGAGTCTTTGTGTATCCTTGCACATGAGATGGGTTTCCTGGATACAGCACACAGACGGGTTTTGGCTTTTTATCCAGTTTGCCAGTCTATGTCTTTTGATTGGGACATTTAGCCCATTTACATTTAGGGTTAATATTGTTATGTGTGAATTGGATCCTGCCATTTTGATGCTAGCTGGCTGTTTTGCCAGTTAGTTGATGCAGTTTCTTCATTGTGTTGCTGCTCTTTGCCATTTGGTATGTTTTTGGAGTGTCTGGTACTGGTTGTTCCTTTCTATGTTTAGTGCCTCTTTCAGGAGCTCTTGTAAAGCAGACCTGGTGGTGTTGAAATCTGAGTACTTGCTTGTTCACAAATGATTTTATTTTTCCTTCACTTATGAAGCTTAGTTTGGCTGGATATGAAATTCTGGGTTGAAAGCTCTTTTCTTTAAGGATGTTGAATATTGGCCCCCACTCTCTTCTGGCTTGTAGGGTTTCTGCTGAGAGATCTGCTGTGAGTCTGATGGGCTTCCCTTTGTGGGTAACCCGACCTTTCTCTCTGGCTGCCCTTAGCATTTTCTCCTACATTTCAACCCTGATGAATCTGATGATTATGTGCCTTGGGGTTGCTCTTCTTGAGGAATATCTTTGTGGTGTTCTCTGTATTTCCTGAACTTGAATATTGGCCTGCCTTCCTAGGTTGGGGAAGTTCTCCTGGATAATATCCTGAAAAGTATTTTCCAGCTTGGATTCATTCTTCCCGTCACATTCAGGTACACCTATCAAACGTAGATTAGGTCTTTTCACATAGTCTCACATTTCTTGGAGACTTTTTTCATTCCTTTTTACCCTTTTTTCTCTCTTGCCTTCTCGTTTTATTTCATTGAGTTGATCTTTGACCTCTGATATCCTTTCTTCTGCTTAGTCGATTCGGCTGTTGAAACTTGTGTATGCTTCACAAAGTTCTTGTGTTGTGTTTTTCAGCTCCATCAATTCACTTATATTCCTCTCTACATTGGTTATTCTTGTTAGCATTTCATCAAATCAGTTCTTAGTTTCTTTGCATTGGGTTAGAACATGTTCTTTTAGCTCACAGAAGTTTCTTATTACCTACCTTCTGAAGCCTGATTCTGTCGTTTCATCACACTCATTGTCCATCCAGCCTTGTTCCCTTGCTGGTGAGGAATTTGATCCCTTGTAGGAGGAGAAGAATTCTAGTTTCGGGTGTTTTCCTCCTTTTTTGTGCTATTTTCTTCCCATCTTTTTGGATTTATCTATGTGTGGTCTTTGTGGTTGGTGATTTTCAGATGGAGTCTCTCACTGGACGTCCAGTTTGTTGATGATTAAGTTATTTCTTTCTGTTTCTTAGTTTTCCTTCTAACAGTCTGGCCCTTCTGCTGTAGGACTGCTGAGGTCCACTCCCGGCCCTGCTTGCCTGGGGATCACCTGCAGCAGCCTCCACACGTTCACTGGGAGCTGCAATCCTCAGCTGCTCCTAATCGGCCATCTTGGATCCTCCACTGATCATCAGAATATTTATGCCTGATTCATGGCTTCAGGAATGCATCTGGCTTTGCCTCATCTTGTATGTTTGACCTATGCATATGGCAGAAGAAAACATGAAGATTTCACAGATTTTAGGTGTGAAAAGTCACTGGTTTCTTTAAGAAGCCTGGGATTATTCTCCTAAAAGTCTCTCACATCCACTTTTCTCCCTTCACTGCGTCCAGGCCACCAGCATGACTCCTGCATGTGTGTAGCAGCCTCCTCACAGGATCTGGAGCAACTCTCCTCTTTGTTACAGCCTCATGAGCCTTTTAGTTCCTAAAGCTGTTTAGCACTCAGCTGCATATGCACTCCCTGTTCCCCTCCGGTCAGGTGCTGGCAATAGAATGATTTATAATCCTTTGGGTATATACCCAGTAATAGAATTGCTGGGTCAAATGGTATTTCTATTTCTAGATACTTGAGAAATCACCACACTGTCTTCCACAATGGTTGCACTAAGTTACACTCCCACCAACAGTTCAAAAGAGTTCCTGTTTCTCCACATCCTCCAGCATCTGTTGTCTCCAGATTTTTTAATGATCGCTCTAACTGGCGTGAGATGGTATCTCAGTGTGATTTTGATTTGTATTTCTCTAATGACCAGTGATGATCGGTATTTGTTCATGTTTGTTGGCCACATAAATGTCTTCTTTTGAAAAGTGTCTGTTCATATCCTTTGCCCACTTTTGAAAGGAGTTATTTCTTGTAAATTTGTTTAAGTTCTTTGTAGATTCTGGATATCAGCCCTTTGTCAGAGGAGTAGATTGCCAAATTTTTCCCATTCTGTTGGTTGATGGTTCAATCTAATGATTGTTTCTTTTACTGTACAGAGAAGTTCTTAAGTTTAATTAGATCGCATTTATCTATTTTGGCTTTTGTTGCCATTGCTTTCGGTGTTTTAGTCATGAAGTCCTTGCCTATGCCTATGTCCTGAATGGTATAGCCTAGGTTTTATTCTAGGGTTTTTTATGGTGTTAGGTCTTATGTTTAAATCTTTAATCTATCTGGAGTTAATTTTTGTGTAAGGTGCAAGGAATTGGTCCAGTTTCAGCTTTCTGCACATGATTAGCTAGTTTGTTCAGCTTCATTTATTAAACAGGGAATCCTTTCCCCATTTCTTGTTTATGACAGGTTTGTCAAAGATCAGATGGTTGTAGGTGTGTGGCATTACTTTTGAGGCCTCTGTTCTGTTCCATTGGTCTATATCTGTTTTGGTACCAGTACCATGCTGTTTTGATGACTGTAGCCTTATAGTATAGTTTGAAGTCAGGTAGTGTGATGCATCCAGCTTTGTTCTTTTTGCTTAGGATTAATGTTTGGTTCTATACAAAGTTTAAGGTGGCTTTTTTTCAGTTCTATGAAGGTCAGTGGTAGCTTGATGGGGATAGCATTGAATTCATAAATTACTTTGGGCAGTATGGCCATTTTCACAATATTGAGTCTTCCTAACCATGAGCATGGAATGTTTTTCCATCTGTTTGCGTCCTCTCTTACTTCCATGAGCAGTGGTTTGGACTTCTTTTTAAAGAGGTCCTTCATGTCCTTTGTTAGTTGTATTCCTAGGTATTTTATTCTCTTTGTAGCAATTGTGAATGGGAGTATGCTCATGATTTGACTCTCTGTTAGTCTGTTATTGGTGTAGAGAAATGTTTGTGATTTTTGCACGTTGATTTTGTATCCTGAGACTTTGCTGAAGTTGCTTACCATCTTAAGGAGATTTTGGGCTGAGACGATGAGGTCTTCTAAATATACAATCATGTCATCTGCAAATAGAGACAATTTGACTTCCTCTTTTCCTAACTGAATACCTTTTATTTCATTTAAAATTACTTTTATATTTTTCATAGTTTCAAAAATCTCTTTTGTATGTTTAAACATGTTAACCATACTTATTTTGTTATCTAAAAATACTAAAATCATATGTTCTTTTGAGTCTTATATTTCCATTTGTTGTTTCTGCTGGCTCTTACATCATAGTGCTTTTGGCATTTTGATTGTGAGCTCATGTTCCTTGAAAATAGACCTGTGGTAATTCTTTGAAGCCTAGGCTATATTGTGCTTCTCTACATAGGCTTTATATTCGCCTCTGAAATGGTCTGAACATATTAGCAAATGAAGACAAACTTAAAATTCATGTTTTACCTTCAAGTTTTCCATATACCACAGTATGGATTTAGGCCTCAAACCTTCAAACCCATGTTTCCCACAACATTTTATGGGAATTCACTCCTCTACCAATTTCCAAGGTTGAGGTTAATATTCTGTTAAATGGTGGATTGAGCTGTAGTTCATCTTCACATTGTGAATGGAGCCCTGGAGCTAGGATTCTGTAGGGGGTTCCCATTAGATTGTCAGCATTGGACAGAATCTAGGTTTCTCTGTTGGCCCTCATACACATCAAAACAAAAGCCAAGTTCCCCGAGATTTTGGCATATGCCACATGGTGAAAATCAACATCAAACTGGTTTTATCTGTTAGATTCCAACAGTCCCTCAACTTTTGGTGTCTGATAGTGCTTATTTTCACACCAGTTCACTTATTCAGTTTTTTCTTTAACTCCAGAATTTTTAGTTTTAAAAAATTTTTATTTTGAGGATTGCTGTATATTTATCAAAAGAAACCATGCAATATCTTATTTTCTCTTGTATAAAATTTGGTGTTGTAATTCTGATTGTAGAGAGACATAAAAATTAAATTATGATATGCAAAACTTAATACAATTTTGATATATTTCATTCTAATCACACACACACAGGCACATATGCACCCCGTGTATAATATTGATTACCATATAAAGATCATTTTGTCCTCTTACAAAGTTTTCTTGAGAAACCATTCTTTACATCTTCTTAACTGTCTTTTTACAAAAGTAATACATATTGAGTTAGAAAACTTAGAAAATATGGTCAATGAAAGAGAGTCCAATTAAAAATTGCTGCCACCTATTTGTAGCAGCTGTTATCATTTGATTTGATGACAAATATAAATTTATATTATACATGCTTTTCTGTAGCCTGCTTCACTTAACGATGTATTGGAGATGCTTTTCCCAGTTATTACATGTACTTCCAAAATATTTTAAAAGACTCATAGTGTTCCATTTTATGTTAGCAAGATATTTTTAAAAACTAGTCCTTTACCTTTTAGAATTATGCCTTATAAAATTGTTATATATAAAATATATACACTTCCTGTATATGTATTGAATAAAATTGAACTTAAAAAAAGAACTGTATCCCTGTAATCCCAGCACTTTGGGAGGCCGAGGCAGGCAGATCACAAGGTCAGGAGTTCGAGATCAACCTGGCCAATATGGTGAAACCGTGTCTTTACTAAAAATACAAAAATTAGCCAGACATGGTGGTGCACGCCTGTAGTCCCAGTTACTCAGGAGGCTGAGGCAGAAGAATTACTTGAATACAGGAGGCAGATGTTGCAGTGAGCCGAGGTTGAGCCATTGCATTCCAGCCTGGGTGACAAAGGAAGACTCTGTCTTAAAAAACAAACGAACAAACAACATTATTTTCTGTCTGTTATTTCATATAATGCAATAATAACTGTCCTTGTATACAAATATGTATCCACATCATAGATTATTTCCTTTATGTAGATTCTTGTAAGGAGAATTGTGAAAACCCCAAACAGAAATGTTCTTAAATATCTTTTATGATTATTACCAAATAGTTGTCTGGAAAATTTATTCCAGTACCATTTCTCACCAGCACATTTTGACTATTTCAAACACTTCAAGCTTTACATATTTTTTCATTAATTATTAACTAAAAAATCTTTGCTTTTTTATGTGAAAATATTTTTAAAGACTCATTTTATTTGTGTTTTAATTACTTTAATTATTATGCTATTTTCCATATACTGACAGTGATGTTTATATTTCTTTTGTTGCTAATTCTTTAATGAAATTACCTATTTTTCTACTTGGCTCCAATGCTTTTCACCTTATTTGGAGAATCTCCATTAAGTTTAACTTTCATTATATCTGTGAAATGTTATTTTTTTTAGCTCTTTATTATTTGATGTCTATAGGATATCTTGGCATCCAGAAACTTCAATCTTTACATACTTAATTTTTAAATTTGTATTAACGTCATTTCCTCTATTGCATTTGACTGATAAGTCACCCCCACCTCATACTGTTGGCACTTTTCATTAAAAACTAATTTATATTCTAGCTGAAATATGTTTTAACCTATGATATGGAATGTGGATCTGACTTTACATTTTTTAAACAACCGTTAGCCATATAACCAGTCCAGTTATGCTTGTATCATTAAAGTTAATTGGAATCAGGAGATGTGCCTTTTATTTTAGTATTTTACAAAGCTAAAATCATGTATAAAGAAGTGTTTTCTTCTACCTCTAACTTTGCATCCATTCATGCTTAAGTACAAGATATCTGCTCATCTTATGTTATATGCTTGCATCATTAAACAAAACACTACACAGATTTTATTTCTTCCTAATTATTGGCAAACTTTCCCTTTACTCTCATTTCTTATTGGCCAGTTTTGCCAATTATAATATAGATTGCTTGTGGATAGACGTGTCTAAAGGATATTTATATCTGTGCACAGCTAATTTTAGGCACAGATCTAATGTCAAAATAATCAGCATATATCCTGTCCCTTGCCTCTCGTCACAAGTTTCAGATTCTGTCGCAGGGAGCAAAAATAGAGCCTCTTTTTCTTCTGCAGTGACAATACAAGTTGTAAGGTATATTGTCGAGTCGAAATGAGGAAACTGAGGCCAGTATAAGCAAATGCAAATCCGATTTATTCAGTTCCTGGGCAAGGTTCTATGGTCCAGGTAAGGGCCAGAGAAGTCACACTTAACTTTTTAGGGTAAGGGGTTTTATAAGGAGTGAAGGCATTTGATTGGATATAGGGGAGACAAAGCATAAGGCACTTGACTGGATATTGGGACCCAGGAAGTGGAGTGAAGGCAGTTATTACTGGTAGGTAGGCGGGATTTTTGGTAAGTGGGCCGTCTTGGGGAAGAATGACCTAAACGGGACAAAGAGTTATTGGGCAGGGTTTGGTGTGGCTTTTTTGAAAATTTTGAGCGGGGGTTTTTCAGTGGGTGCTAGCTGTCGGGTGCAGAGTGGTGACGTAATTCCCTGTCGCCAGGAAGGGTGGGCGTGTCAGAGCTCCTGGCGAGGCAACCGGCCTTACATTCCGGCCCTTTTGATGATATAGGATGTCACTTCTTTCTGGCTACTTCCTGCTGAGTAGGGGTGACGTAGAGAAGGGGGTCAGTTGGCTGGTGCCTCAATTGGGAGTCGGATATAAGGATGAAGTAGCATCTGGTTTACAGCCACCCTGGAGATTTCCCTCATCCGAGCCTGTAAAAACTTGAGAGAGGGGCTAACATTAGTAACAGACAAATTATGATAAGGGGGATGGTGATAGTGGCCAGCCAGGTGAGCACAGGGGACCACCACCAGTTAAGAGGTGAAGCAGGCATGTTTTGTCCTTTGTGGAGATTGTCTCTGAGGCAATAGAGATTGTTGACATTTTCTTTACCAGGCCTGTCTCATTGATGTAGTAGCAACACTTTTCCTGGAGAAACAGGCAGGTACCTCCTTTTTCCGCGGTTAGTAAGCCTAAGGCTCTCCGATTTTGGAGGGTTACCTGAGCCAACGATGTGATTTGTCATTGGAGGGAGGCCAGGGACGCAGCCGAGGCCCCAGTTGCTGCATGTAGTTTGTTTTCCAGTTCAGCAGCCGCAGTAATGCTGTGGCCCAGGCCCCGCTGCCTAATCCTGCTGCCGCCGCGGCTGACGCAAGGGACAGGCCAACTACTACCGGGAGAAAGACGGCGCGTTTGCTCCGGTGACTAGGCGAAGGAAACAGGAGTGACAGCAGTTCAGTTTGTCCGTAAACTTCTAGTTGAGGTATTAAAGTGGCGGGTATACAAGGAAACGGAGAGGAAGAGTTGATAGTTTTGGTTAGTGTTCCGTTACACCAGAAGAATCCCTCCTTGGTTATGGTAATGGAGGAAGTAACATTGACAGTGTTGTTACAAGTGAGTTCAGGGAAAGAGCCGTGGCCATAGCAGACAGAGAGATTTCGTGAGTGTTCCTTGAATAATGGGACATTGGTGACTATTAGTCTGTTATTTGAGTTTGTTGAAGTGTTGAGTTTTGTGTCGAGGGGGACCGCAGCCCACAGAGGTCTGATTAAGGAAGCAGATAGAAAACAATTGGTAATATTTATGGCATCAGTGGAATTGACAATATTAGCTACCTGTTGTATTAAAGTTACCCAGGAGAAAGGGGAAGGAGATTGACTTGGGGGCTTGAGTTGGTTAGTTAAAGTGGCCTCATTTTGTAGGATGGTGTCACCCAGTGAGTTGAGTTGGTCTATTTCTTTAGGTACAATGCAAGTATAGGACTGAAATATTAGCCATGTGCCACCGGGGTAGCCATTTGTGGCTGAGTTGTATACTTTACCTGTGGTTCCCTTTTCCCAGTGGCTATTCCAGGGGTCTCGGAAGGCAAGGGTGATGTTAGTTACACTATCCTGTCCACGTATTTTTCCAAGTATTCCTCTTCCTATTCTGTGCATGACACAGGAATTATATGGGCATCCACCATAGGTGGTATTCCACCAGTGACAGTAGTTTTTGGTTTGATCATACAGGAAGCACAGGGCCATGTTATCCCAGGAATAAAGAATTTTAGACTTTGATGTCCGGAATGTAAATATTATGATTGACTGGCAGCCTACGGGCTGGCAATCTGCTTGGGTCAGATATTGGGTTTTGGTAGTGGGGCCATTGGCCCAGGATTCTTGGAGGTAAAAGCGCCAAACATGTGAGTTGGCATTAAGGGGAGTTACAAGAAGGACTACTAGGAGAAGGGTTTGGAGGGTTAGGAGGAAATGGGCCCCGGGTGAGACAGAGTTACGTTGGATCCAGGGGCTCGGACTTCCACTGTTCACCTTGGGGAGCCAATTTGAGGCGGGACACATGGTACCACGAGGAGTGGCCTAGAAGCTTGGCGGTAGTTGGGGTGGTTAGGATAACGATGTGTGGTCCCGACCACCTGGGTTGTAGAGATCCTGTCTTGAGTTCCCTGATGAGGACACTGTCACCCAGCTGGAGAGGTATAGCTGGATGGGAGTCCTCGGGCCCTGGAACAACAGGGAGGGTACGGTCCACTTGTTCTCTGAGTAAGTGATGGAGGAGGGAGAGGTAGGGAAGATAGGAGGCCAAAGGAGGCAGTTGTACTGGGAGATTGTGGGAAACTAGAAAAGGCCTGCCATACAGTAATTCAAAGGGACTGAGGCCCGTGGGCTCCCGTGGGGTGGCTTGGACCCGGGCTAGGGCCAGAGGCAGAAGTGTGGGCCAGGAGAGTTTTACCTTGATGGTGAGTTTGGCTAAATGATCCTTGAGGATGCTGTGAGCCCATTCCACTTTACCTGATGACTGAGGATGGTAGGGGATGTGTAGTTTCCAGGAGATGTTGAGAGACTAGGCAACCAGTTGGACTACCTGAGCTGTAAACACTGGACCGTTGTCTGACTGGATGTTCACGGGTAAGCCGAAATGAGGGATTATTTCCTTAATTAAGAGGGAGGCTACGGTGTCTGCTGTCTCCTTGGAGGTGGGAAAGGCTTCAATCCACCCAGAAAAGGTATCTACAAAGGTTAGGAGGTAGTGTAGTTTTTTGTGAGTAGGCATGTGAGTAAAATCACATGCCAGTTTTGGGCTGGCAGGCTGCCACGCACTTGGTGGGTAGGAAACTGTGGCTTTAAGTTTCCCTGAGGTGAGACCTTGGAGCATGTAGTACTCACTTTGTGTACCTGTTCGATTGTTTGTTGTAGGCCTGGTAAGAAAAAGAGTGGCCGCACAAAGCTATATAATGCCTTTTGCCCAACAGGTAAAGATTGGTGAATTTCAGTAATAACTTTTGGGGCCTATTCCCGAGGTAAGGCAATTTTATTGTCCAGGAAGATCCAGTCCTGATCAGACTTGGTTCTCCCTTTTAATAAGAGGGTTTGTTTTTCTGTCGCTGTGTAAATGGGCGGTGTGGTGGTGGCAAGAAAAAGGACCGGGGTGGGGGCTGGTTTGGTATTAGTTAAGGATTTAGCCACTGCATCCGCCCTCCCATTGCCCCAGGAAACAGTGTCCTGTTGGGCCTGGTGTCCCCGGCAATGAATAACAGCAACCTCCTTAGGCAGTGACAGGGCTTGTAGAAGCTTGGAGATTTGGGTAGTATTGACTATGGGGGACTCTTTTGTAGTGAGGAATCCCCTTTCCTTCCAGAGGGCACAATGACAGTGGGTGACAAGGAAAGCATACTTTGAATCAGTATATTCACCCACTTTTCCTGTGCTAATGTGAGGGCCTGGGTTAAGGCAATGAGTTCTGCCTTTTGCGACGTGGTTCCATCAGGGAGGCGGTGGGCCTCGAGGGTGGCTGAATCTGTGACTACTGCATAAGCTGCTTTTCTCTGTCCCTCAGCTGTCATTGTGGAACTCCCATCCACATATAGAGTGAGGTCTGGGTCAGATAGAGGAAGGTCCGTTAGGCCTTCTCAGGGTTTCGTAAGTGTATTTATGAGTTCAGGACAGGAGTGGGTAGGGCATGGAGAGTGAGATGGACGAGGAAATAAGGTTGCCAGGTTGACTGGAGAAGTACAATGAAGGCTGACTGAGGGATTTTCAGTGAAGAGTAGGTGAAACTCCTGTAAGCGAGAGGGCCCTAGATGTGTGAGGGATTTGTGTGTGAGAAGGTCAGTTAGTCGATGAGGGGAAAATACTCAAATGGGCTGGCCTAAGGTAAGCTTGAGGAATTCCTTGGTCAGCTCCGTAGCTGCTCCTAGGGCTCGTAGGCAAGGCTGCCACCCTCAGATGGTAGGGTCAAGCTGTTTTGATAAGTAGGCTACTGGGCGACACGTGGGGCCCAGGGATTGGGTTAAGACCCCAATCGCTACTCCCTGTTTTTCATCAGTGAAGAGGTAGAAAGGGCGATTAAGATCTGGCAAGTGAAGGGGAGGTGTGGTGGACAAGGCAGTCTGTAAGGTTTTAAAAGCTTGTTTAACAACCCCTGGATGGGAGAGAGGTCCTGTGGGGGTGTCTTTAGCTGCTGCATACAAGGGTTTTGCCAGGGTGGCAAAATTGGGGATCCAGTATCAAAAGAATCCTACAAATCCTAAAAAGGAGAGGATTCCATCAGCTGTTTTGGGGGGCTGTAATGCAAGTAATGCCTTTCGGTAGTCTATTGTTAGGTCTCTGGTTTGAGGGGTAAGGTGAATGCCTAAGTAGATTACTGAAGTAACTGACAGCTGTGCCTTGGAAGGGGAAATCCAGTAGCCCCTAGACCCAAGAAAATTAAGGAGAGTTGCAGTGTGCTGCTACGACATGGAAAGAGAGGGGCTGCATAGTAACAGGTCATCCACGTACTGTAAGAGGAGGCTGGGCTGAAGGGGGCAAGAGGCCAGGTCAGCCGCTAATGCTTGTCCAAATATGTGGGGACTGTCTCTGAAGCCCTGGGGCAGGACTGTCCAGGTCAATTGTTGTGATAGATTAGAGTCAGGGTCAGTCCAAGTAAAGGCAAAGAGGAAATAAGAGTCTGGGTGTAGAGGAATTGTGAAAAAGTCATCCTTGAGATCCATAACCGTGAAATGGGAGGTATTAGAGGAAATATGGGATAATAAGGTGTAGGGGTTGGGAACTACCGGGTGGAGGGGTACCACTGCCTCATTAATTAAACGTAAGTCCTTGACTAGGTGATAATCACCACATGGTTTTTGAACTGGCAGGATAGGGGTATTACAAGGGGAACTGGTGGGAATAAGGAGGCCCTGGGTTAAAAGTCGGGAAATGATAGGCTTCAGACCCTGGCGGTGGGTTTTTGAGATGGGAAACTGAGGACGGCAGGGAAAACTGGTGGGGTCTTTGAGAAATATTTTAACTGGTGTGTGATGTGTGGCCACTACAGGCTTAGAAGTATCCCATACTGAGGGATTAACTATTTCAGCAGAGATAGGAGTTTGAGATGAGGAGCTGTGCCCAGGTATGCTGTTGGTTAAGGTTAGTAATAGGAGATGGGTGGAGGATGGAGCTGATTGTGGGGGGCCAGTGAATTGGAGGGTAGCCCCTAAGGTTTGGAGGATATCCCGTCCTAATAGGGGGACTGGGCACGAGGGTATGATCAGGAAGGAGTGTGTGAATGGATGTCCCTTGAGGTTACAGGTTAAGGGATGGGTCTGATTAGGACAGGAGGGCTTCCCATCAATTCCCACCACCGAGACCTGGGAAGGAATGCTGGGTCCTGAGTAGGAAGGCAATACAGAATAAGTAGCCCCTGTGTCCACCATGAAGGAAATGGACTTACCCACTACTTGTAGCATTACCCTGGGCTCGGCGAGGGTGATGAGGGTCTCCGAGTCTGGGCCACATGAGTCATCCATGAGACCGAGAAGTTCAAGTGAAGGGACTACATCCTTTGGACTGGCCTGTCCCCCACATAGAGGTGCAGGGGATGAGCCTGAGGTCTGGAGTGGGCAGTCATCCTTCCAATGGCCAGGACGCTTGCAGGCAGGGCAAGGTCTGGGAGGTGGATGTGGATTGGGGCACTGTCAGGCCCAGTGTCCCTCATGGCCACATTTGAAGCAAGGCCCGGGCGGGGCCTCTGTAGTGGCCTGAGTAGGTCCTGGGGGAGGAACTTTGAGGAGTTCTTCTTGTTAGATGTTGGGTGGGCTGCCGGCCTTAGGGCTGCTACAATAGCTTGGGTTTGGAGGCTCACTTGTTGGTGTAAATGGGCCTGGCGAATGGCCTCAGCCTTTTCCTCTCAACCATTAAAAACTTTAAATGCCATGTTTACCAGGTCTCGTATGGGAGTTTAGGGACCCTCCTCTGCCTTCTTTATTTTTTTTTTCTAATGTCTGGTGCTGACTGGGAGACAAAATGGGCAGCTAGGAGAGTGGTCCTGGCCGGGGAGTCCGGGTCTACTCGGGTGTGTATGACCATAGCATTGGTTAAACGGTCAAGGAAGGCAGCCAGGATTTCAGTAGGGCCCTGAGTTATTTCACACAGTTTATCATAATTGACCACCTTTTGGGCTGCATCCTGCATGCCCACTAGGAGGCATTGTAGCATTTGGTCTCGGCGGCAGCGGTCATTTTGACGGGTTTGATAGTCCCAATTAGGGTCAGCGTCTGGGACCGCCGCTGCACCTACCGGCATTTGGGGATCAGTAAGATGTACCTGATCTGTGTGTGCCCAGGCTGCCATGTGGATGCGATTATGTTCATCTGGAGTGAGGGTAGAGGACAAAATTACATAAATGTCATGCCAGGTTAAGTCATAGGCTTGTGTGAGATAGTGGAATTCTTTAGTGTAGGCAGTAGGATTGGTGGAAAAGGACCCTAAACATTTTTCAATGGTGGATAAATCAGAGAGAGAGAATGGAACATGTACTCGGACAATGCCTTCTGTTCCAGCCACCTCGCAGAGGGGACAGAGGAGGGAATTTTTATTGGTGGGAGTGTCACGGGGACAGTTAACAGAAGAGGTTACATCTGGGAAAGGAGGAAGAGGTTTAGCTTCATGAGAGCGGGTGTGGGCATTAACAGGAGAGGCCATGTTAGGGCCTGAGGGAATAGGAGGGGGTTGGGGCAGTGCATTAAGCCAGGGGGGTCAGTGGGTCAGGCTGGAGGCAGGGAGAGTTCCTCAGGCAGATCGGGGTCAGAGAAGGAGGAAGGGGAGGAGGCCAGTGGCGGGGCTGAAGGCAGATTGAGGGATTTTTTTGCCAGAAGTACCTGGATGGTGCTGCAGGAGGAGCAGAGATTGGGGTGAGCGTGGAGATACCAGAAAGCCTGAATATAGGGAATTTCTGCCCACTTGCCGTTTCTTTGGCAGAAGTTATCTAAGTCTGTCAGGATTTTAAAGTCAAGTGTGCCCTCTGGTGGCCATTTAGACTGGTTGTCTAGAGGATATTGTGGCCAGGCTACAGTGGAGAGGAAGAATAACCTTTTCTTTTTTATGGAGAGGCCCAGTTTGGGTAAATTTAGAGTTAGGCATCCTAGTGGCGACTTGGGGTCTGGGTGAGACTCCTGGCTGCCCATGATTAACTATTTAACTATGGGAGTGAGATATTATATCCAACACGGGCAAAAGAGTTCTTTTCCCAGAGGGGGTGGTTGGGAGAACTTACAAGTCACAATGATTACAATGAGAAAGAAGATAAAAAGAAAAAGGGCTAGAGGTATTTATCACATGGGAGGAGTTGAGGAAGTGACAGGGATGAGGCTAGAGAGTGAGGTTTTAGTGGTAGAAAAAGAATAGAAGGAAAAAGGAGAACAGAGTTATTTCTAACGGCAGAAATTCAGTAAATGTCCCCTGTAGCCAGTGATCTGTTACCCACTGTAGGATATCTTCTACTCTGAGGGAAGCAGGCCTAAACCACTGTATATCAGCCAGTAGTGAATCTACAATACAGACAGGACCACATGTAGGATTGATGGACAAAGGGTGGGAGCTCCCCAGATGGGAGACCAGTTTGATGCCTTCCCAGCCACGTCCCCGAAGGGATGTTTCAGGGGCATCTTAGCTAAGGTGTACCCATATAATCCCCAGGCCTGGTCACCTCAGAACTTTTGGTCCTGAGGTGAATCACCGTTATGCCTTATGACGTCCCCGTGGAACTGCAGGTGGAGGCCCACTCAAGCCCTGTAGCCGTTAAGTTGTGGGACTACACATAAACTCAGTCACTCACACACTCGTTTGGGAGTAGAAAAAGGAACTAAGAGTACTAGGCGGGAACTAGGTTGTCAGAGAACTAATTTGGGACCAGGAGCTGGGTCGGGTCCAGGTCCTGAGTAGGGCCTGGGACCGTACACGGGGCTTCTTATCACCCAGACCTCACTTACTGCCACTGAGATGATCACAAGGCATCCTGGACTGCACTGCAGAACACCAGAGAGGGTTCAGGAAGATGGGGACATCTCCCTCAGGTTCCTGACCCCCGACAAACCCCTTATGGGGAGAAGACAAGAATGTAGGGACGTCTCCTCTATGCTCAGGTCCTTGGAACAGAGCCGGGGCCCTGGGCCCACAGCAGTAGGGAGTCCCTGACTTGGCCGCAGTTATAGGCAGGGAGTCCATAGAGCAGGCAGCGAGAGAGGTTGTGGGGAACAGAAGTCTGAACAGAAGTCTTACCTCGTGGCGGAGTGGCTCCATAGTCCAGCTTTGGATGGAGGAGTCAATTTCCCCCAGGAGGTGTTAGTTCTTCCCCCTGGAGGGGGTCTCACAAGTCCTCCCGGGTTTCGGCACCACTTGTAAGGTATATTGTCGAGTTGAAATAAGGAAATTGAGGCCAGTATAAGAAAATGCAAATCTGATTTATTCAGCCCCCAGGCGAGGTTCTATGGTCCAGGTAAGGGCCAGAGAAGTCACACTTAACTTCTTAGGGTAAGGGGTTTTATAAGGAGTGAAGGCATTTGATTGGATATAGGGGAGACAAAGCATAAAGCACTTGGCTGAATATTGGGACCCAGAAAGTGGAGTGAAGGCATTTGATTGACATAGGGGAGACAAAGCATAAGGCACTTGACTGGATATTGGGACCCAGGAAGTGGAGTGAAGGCAGTTATTACTGGTAGGTAGGCGGGATTTTTGGTAAGTGGGCCGTCTTGGGGAAGAATGACCTAAACGGGACAAAGAGTTATTGGGCAGGGTTTGGTGTGGCTTTTTTGAAATTTTTGAGCGGGGGTTTTTCAGTGGGTGCTAGCTGTCGGGTGCAGAGTGGTGATGTAATTCCCTGTTGCCAGGAAGGATGGGCATGTCCGAGCTCCCAGCGAGGCAACTGGCCTTACACAAGTGAGATGAGAGTGTTCAATTAGCTGCGCTAATGGTACAGCTTCCCCAGTTAAACAGCAAGAGGCTTTTGAAGGCTTCATGCTTCCTTCTCAATTTCATTCTCTGTGATAACATTTTTAACTGCCTGAAGAATCCTTTTTATTTAAAGGCATTCTTTCTACACTTTATTAGTTGGGGAATATTTCAGCTAAATCCCATAGATGTCAACTTTGTTGTCACCTAGAGGAATATTTAAGTATTATGCATAGCACATTTCTCCAGTCCATCTCTTCTATCTTTGAATCCATTCAAAGTTAGGGCAGACAGACTGCCAGCAGTGGGAGACATTCTTGCCCCATTCCTTCCCATAGCTCAGTCCAGACCTGCTGTCTTCCTGGAGAGGAAGATTTCAAAGGTCAGAGATGGAAGTTGAATTGTCACTTACCTTAAATATGCAGTGTTGACAGCAAGTCTGGTAATTAACAGAAAATAAGGAATGCAGACACAGCACTGGGACTCATGGTAGAATCCATTCTTTTAACTCTGCCAGTACCATAGGAAGTACAGAAGAAGGCTGGGTTTGCATTTGGAAGTTTTGAGTCTGAGAAGAGGCTCTGCCACTTAACTAACTGTAAAGGTTAACTAACACTTCAACTCTCAGGCTGTTTCCTCATTTTTTTCAAATGGATAGTGTAAGAATAAAATGAGATAACATGTGAAAGTGTTTTATAACCCAAAGGATTGTACAAAATATGAAGACGTGTTATTCCTCTTACTCTTCAGAGAATGCAAACAATGAGAGAAGGAGAGAAGTTTATTTGTAGACCTTTTCTAGGAAGGCTTTCGGATAGAGTGTAAGGAGGATGAGAGAAACAGGGCGAGATAAGAATCACAGATGGCTGGTCATCCTGGAGACTAAGGCTCAATGCATGTCCTGCAGAACCTGGTCACAACATTTCAAACTTTATTTTGTTTGAAATAAGTACCGTGAGAAGATGTTATTTTTTTTACTGAGTGAATGAGTCCTGAAATTCAAGTCTTTAGGAATAAGTTCATATATCAATCTATTTTTCCATCCATCTATTTATCCATTTATTCATCCAGATAATCAATATGCATTTTGTGCTGATTCTGCATAATATACTACATTAAGCTCTATGATTGCAAACATGAAGAAAACAAGGTTTCTGCTTTGAAGAAGCTCAAAATCCAGAAGAGGAGATGTCTAGCAATTACAGATGTGGTTGTTCCCTTTTCCTTAAATAATCAAAATCTCAAAAGAAGGCCAGATAAATAAAACTAAACATAGTCTCTAAAATCATTCTAGATACTTGGGTAAAAATTTAAAGGCTATTCTGTGCCATATTGAGAGGCCCCTGACTATGATCTATTGTTTCTGTTATCAGGCTGTTTAGTTTTTTTCTCATGTGGCTAGAATGTAATTCCTATTTTAAAACTTTCAGATGTATTTAAACATTTTCTCTATAGAGTCAAAACCAGTCCACTATCTGAAATAATTGTGCTTGAGCATCTTTTAGTAAATAGGTCCAGTTACCAGACTCAACAAGAGTCTAGTGAAATAAGACTAAAACAGGACCTTCCAAAATACATGTGTAGAGGGCAGGCTAATGATTTAGTTTCCATTCAAACATTTCCTTTGAGAATATGTTCAACATTTACTTCATAGGGTTGAAGGAAACTTGAGTAAGGCATGTTTTGTCATGGTTTGTTACTTTCTATTCTAGGGATAGGAGTTGATAGTTTTATATTTCACTAGTTATACAAAAATTCATGTGTAGAGATCTAAGTTAAACTGGAAACACATTTTAGATTTCCTGATGTGATATTTTAATCATCTTTGTAGTTTGGTAGCTGCTCACCTGGTTTGCCCATCATGTGGCTCAGAAATGAGCCATGTATATTCTTATCCTGCTTTACCTCTCCTAAGAGTAAAATTATCACCAATTAGGGCACAATCAGATTTCAGTCTTACCAGTCTTATCTTTCTTCCACTCACGTATCCTTACCACACCCGCTGATTTTGTATTTTTAGTAGAGATGGGTTTTCTCCATGTTGGTCAAGCTGATCTACAACTCACGACCTCAGGTGATCCGGCCGCCTCGGCCTCCCAAAGTGCTGGCATTACAGGTGTGAGCAACCGTGCCCAGCCTTATCAAACTTTAAAAAAAAAATTTAATAGCAGTAGGGTTTAATTTTTTTTTAAGCTTTGGAGAAATTTTTGGATGACACTAGAAATTTAGCAGAACAAATTATGCAAACAAAATACTGGGGATAAAAGCCCAATCAACAAATATGACTTACATGTCGGGTTTCTGAGAAACACTGAATAATGACCGTTGTATTTTGAAAAAGCTGTCAAACTCAGGGTAGACTAGAGAAGACAATTAGCATGACTGTAATACAAAACAATTGCCATCTCAATAGAACAAAGAGAATTAATTGTAGCTGTAACCTCTCGACTATCACCGAACCAAAAAAGATGAAGGTGGGGCAATGGAGAAGTGGTTAAAGGATGGTCTGCTTTATGGCTACTTACTCACACTTCAAATTCTTAAAATGTTAATATTTTAGGGCTTGGAAAATACTGAAAACAATTTAATTTTATGTTACATAGTTTTAAATAACTTTCATAATTTAATAGGGTTTTATGCAACCTTTAAGAGAAATACAACACAGATGCAGACATATATAAAAATTGTTATCCTTGCTTAAATCACTTCTTGAACACTTGAAAGTTTTACATAAAAATATACAAACATGCTGTTAATGATCTCATTCAAAGAAAGGAAAATATGTGAGAATTTTTCTTAAACTTTGCTTTCTAAAGTTTGAAAGCATAATTTAATATCTATTACAAATATATTTTTTATCAGATAACTGGATACTCCTGTCTGTTTCTGCATTCAATTTTTTTAAAAAATTATTTATTTATTTTACTTTAAGTGCATACTATAGCTGGCATTTCTCCTCATGTTATCCCTCCCCACCCCCCATTGTCTCTCCTCTACCCCCTACAACTATCCCCTGTGTGTGATGTGTTCTCGTTGTTCAATACCCACCTATGAGTGAGAATATACGATGCTTGGCTTTCTGTCCTTGGGTCATTTTGCTGAGAATGATGGTTTCTAGATTCAGCCAAGTCCCTACAAAGGACACAAACTCGTCGTTTTTTTATGGCTGCGTAGTATTCCATGGTGTATATGTACCACATTTTCTTTGTCCAGTCTATCATTGATGGGCATTTTGGTTGGTTCCAGGTCTTTGCTATTGTACACAGGGCTGCAATGAACATACGTGTGCATGTCTTTAGAGTAGAATGATTTATGGTTGTTTGGGTATATACCCAATAGTGGGATTGCTGGGCCAAATGGAATTTCTATTTCTAGATCCTTGAGAAATTGCCACACTGTCTTCCACAATGGTTGAACTAATTTACACTCCCACTGACTGTGTAAGAGTGTTCCTATTTCTCCACATTCTTTCCAGCATCTGTTGTCTCCCGATTTTTTAATGATCGCCATTCTAACTGGTGTGAGATGATATCTCAGTGTGGTTTTGATTTGCATTTCTCCAATGACCAGTGATGATGAGCATTTTTTCATATGTTTGTTGGCCTCATATATGTCCTCTTTTGAAAAGTGTCTGTTCATATCCTTTGCCCACTTTTGAATGGGGTTATTTGATTTTTTCTTGTATGTCTATTTTAGTTCTTTGTAGATTCTGTATATTAGCCCTTTGTCAGATGGGTAGATTGCAAAAATTTTTTTGCCAGTCTTTGTCTTTTGATTGGGGTGTTTAGGCCATTTACATTCAATGTTAATATTGTTATGTGTGAATTTGATCCTGCCATTTTGTTACTGGCTGGTTTTCCTTCTCATTAGTTGACTCATTTTCTTCATTGCATTTTTGGTCTTTGCCAACTGGTTTGCTTTTGCAGTGACTGGTACTTGTTTCTTTCCCTGCTTAGTGTTTCTTTCAGGAGCTCTTGTAGGGCAGATCTGGTGGTGACAAAATCTCTCAATAATTGCTTGTCCATAAAGGATTTTATTTCTCCTTCACTTATGAAGCTTAGTTTGGCTGGATATGAGATTCTGGGTTGAAAGTTCTTTTCTTTAAGGATGTTGAATATTGGCCCCCACTCTCTTCTGGTTTGTAGGGTTTCTGCTGAGAGATCTGCTGTGAGTCTGATTGGCTTCCCTCTGTGGGTGACCTGACCTTTCTCTCTGGCTGCCTTTAGCATTTTTTCCTTCATTTCAATCCTGGTGAACCTGACAATTATGTGCCTTGGGGTTGCTCTTCTTGAGGAGTATCTTTGTGGAGTTCTCTGTATTCCTTGAATTTGAAATTTGGACTGCCTTGCTAGGCTTGGGAAGTTCTTCTGGATAATATCCTGGAGTGTGTTTTCCAGCTTGGATTCATTCTCCCCGTCATATTCAGGTACACTGATCAAGCGCAGATTAGGTTTTTTCACATAATCCCGTATTTCTTGGAGGCTTTGTTCGTTTGTTTTCACTCTTTTTTCTCTTGTATTGTCTTCTCTTTTTACTTCATTGAGTTGATCTTCAATCTCTGATATCCTTTCTTCTGCTTGATTGATTTGGCTATTAAAACTTGCTTCACGTAGTTCTCATGCTGTGTTCTTCAACTCCGTCAAGTCGTTTATGTTCTTCTCTAAGCTGGTTATTCTAGTTAGCATTTCATCTAACGTTTTTTCAAGGTTTTTGGTTTCTTTGCATTGAGTTAGAACGTGTTCCTTAACTCTGAGAAGTTTGTTATTATCCACCATCTGAATCCTGTTTCCGTCAATTCTTTGCACTCCTTCTTGGTCAAGTTGTGATCCTGTGTTTTTTGAGGAATTATGATCCCTTGAAGGAGAAGAGGTGTTCTGGTCTTTGGTGGTTTCACCTTTTTTGCACTTTTTTCCCATCTTTGTGGATTTACCTGGCTGTGGTGTCAGAGAACTGCTTGATGAGGTCGCTTGTCTGCCTGTGGGGGTGCTACATCTATTACAAATATTATGTCAACATATCAAAATTGCTCCCCAGTTACATTCATGGAATTATACAGATTAGGTAACTATTGATCAGTGTAAATAAGCCAAGAGGCATAGGCATAATTGAGCTCAAATAAAATATTTAGTCTGTTACTTTTTGAAAAAGAAAAACAACATATTGAATGTTTTTATTTTAGCATTTATACTTACAGAAGTAATTCATTCTCTTCATTAATGTATGAAAAATATTTGCATTCATGCATGCATTTCAATATTTTAGATAGGCAATTTTAGTTTTTAAAAGGAAATGGAATTAGGAGTCAAACAGCTGAAATTTCAAATCCTATCCTCACCAGTTTAATTCACAAAATGTAAAGTTTTCTGAATTTTTGCAAGTTCATAACCTCGGTTAAATAAACACACCTCATCTATGATCATAGGTGTAATAAAACTGATGAGACATATTCAAGTAAAATTTGTAAAACTTAACTATAGTAGTACAAATAACATGAATTCTTAGTGATTTTTGGTACATGTAACTTTGTGAAGTTAGTTTATTGTGTCAGGATATTAATTTTTAAAAATATATATATTATTGATTAAGGTAATGAGATTTTATGGAATTAAGTAAAAATTTAAAGAAGAATTTATAAATGAAATCACTCAAAGAATCTGCACATCACCATTGTTGGTCCAGGTGCAGACTAATAAGTTAAATGCCCATAAAAAATGATAAATGTGAAATAGATATCTGTTAATGAAAAATTTTTTGTTGACAATTTCTTCAGTCATCTAAGCAATGTTTCCACTGAGAATTCTTTCATACAACATATACCTCAAACATTAGATCAATTTTTTTTTTTTTTTTTTTTTTTTGAGACAGAGTCTCACTCTGTCACCAGGAGCCAGGCTGGAGTGCAGTGGCATGATCTCTGCTCACTGCAACTCCGCCTCCAGGGTTCAAGTGATTCCCCTGCCTCAGCCTCCCAAGTAGCTGGGACTACAGATGTGCACCAGCACGCCCAGCTAATTTTTGTATTTTTAGTAGAGATGGGGTTTCACCATATTGGCCAGGATGGTCTTGATCTCCTGACCTCGTGATCTGCCCCCTTGGCCTCCCAAAGTGCTGGGATTACAGGCATGAGCCACTGCGCCCGGCCAAGGACCAAATTTTTTTAAGTCATGGATTATGTGAAGGTAACTAACCAATGATAAATCTGAGATTACAATAAATTACAACTTCACATGCTGCTTCATTTCAAGTTACGTGAAGAAAGAAGGCAAGGTCAAGGACGATGGAAAGAATGACTGCATTTTTAGTGACAATAAATACAAATTGTCCATGTTTCAATGAAATTTTTTTTAATAAAGATTAGTTTTGGATAACAATTCAGTAGAGTTTATATTTTTCCTGAAATATGTCTTAAAAAGTCTTAAAGAGAATTTCTTTTACAGTGTTACATGATTCTTCCCACATAGTTGAGGTGAATGAAAATATGTTTCTGCAGGTCATGGGCTTTAAGATACAAATACTTTATTTCAACAGGCTCTTAACGTTATGTCTTCATATACACACCAGATAGGGAGACTGACTATGGTTCTTTATGACAAAATTAATTTTCAGAAAATGTATAAACTTAAATGTACAAGGTATAAATTGTTCATTCCTCAAATTATAACCTTTCAGTTTTTGTGAGGCTTGATTGTTAGAATACAGTTTTACACACAAACACTTTATAAAATATCAACTGGTAATTTCATTTTTCCCTATCACTCTCTTGTTTGGATTACAAATGAAAACTTGTTATCTGACAAGCATTTGGTCTACCACCTTCTGTGTGGGGTTTACATAACATCATTGATAAGATACTACCTAGTTCATGTGAACTTCAAAGCCGCTAATAAGATATGGGAACTGCTGTCTTTTCTGCTCTGTCACACCTATCTCCAATTAATTCAGGTCCTCTTGTTATACACACTCATGGCAGAATTTTTGTTTCCTTCTGTGAACCTATTTGTGTCACTATTTGATTCATGCTTCACATAGATGTGAATTATTTCTTCTTAAAACCATTGTATTTTTAAGACTCAAGTGAATGACCCATAGTAGTCACTCATTGAATACACTCAAAATCAACAAATGAGTAAATATTCTCATGTAAGCTAAAATGAAATAGCCACCTAAGTATGAAAAAGAATGAGGTTTCTGACTTTTTAGTATACACCTGGCTAAAGGTCACAGATAATCAAGCTCAGTAGAGGAATATATTTCTCAATTGTCTCATGAACACTTTAAGTGTTCATGGGACTGGGGTAAATTAAAAGTTAACTATTTGCTCTAAACTGAGAAATGCTAATTGTATATAAAAACCTACTCCCACTGATATCTAAAATACATGTTTAGAAGTTTATAAAAATGCGACCATTCCCTGCTAAGGCAGTGAAATATATAGTGGTGGTCCTCCAAACATCTCACAGTTAATACAGTTTGAGAAAAGTATCCAGATATTTCAGCTATAAGAAGATTTTTAATTTATCTTATCTGTGCTAGCCATAAGGCAGGGGAAGCACATTGATTTATACAAATTCAGTTTTCATCTTTTGTGGTAGAAATAAATATATTTGACTCATTTTCTCCTATAAACTTTAAAATGTAATTTTTTACTGATTAGTTGTCAATAAGTTTATAAGTCTCATAGGCAAAAAACAACTTTCATACTAGTGATCATTACAATTTTTTTTTTGGCAGAAAACTTTTACCTCATGAAATTGAAAGAACAATTTAATTAGACGTGTTTCTAAGTGATCAATCTATGAGTTTTAAACTGTTGCACTGAGGTGTGTGCTCTTTTTATCTTTTTGATAAATGAGAGAAGTTTGTTAGAATTAATTTCTCCGAGGCTGTATCCCTAGCAAGAGTTTGAATCCAGGGAGTCAGACACCAAACCTAATGCCATTGACTTATTTACAGAATGACAGCAGCTTTGATTGAAAGCTGGATGTTACTGGTAATATATGATATCTGTGAGAGTGTGTGTGTGCACGTGTGTGTGCGTGTGTATTTGGGAAGCATGGAGGGTGTATGGGAGAGACAGGGAAAGATACAGAATATAAAAGAGAGGAGAAGGAGAAGAGAGACACAGTTGGGAGAAGTTTATTCATTAAATGGGGAGGAATGTGAGAAATATTAATATATATATCAAACAGAAGCAAAAAGCCAGATATAGATTAATCCTTTATTGTCCTGAATAAATAGCCACCCAGGAACAGAGACCAAACTCTGGGCTCAGGGTGCAGAGAATAAAAACACAGGCAACAAATGCATAAATCGCTATACTGGATTACAACACAGTTAAAAGATTCCGTACAAAAAAGGAAACAATCAACAGAATGAAGAGACAATATACAGAATGGGAGAAAATAATGGGTTAACATCCAAAATATATAAGGTACTAAAGCAAATCAATGGTAAAAAATAAAACAAGTAAAAAGACCCTGATTTGAAAATGAATGAAGGGTCAGGAGCAGTGGCTCATGCCTGTAATCCAAGCACTTTGGGAGGGAGAGATGGGCAGATCCCTGAGGTCAGGGGTTGAGACCAGCCTGACTAACATGGTCAAACCCTGTCTCTACTAAAAATAAAAAAATTAGCCAGGCATGGTGGCAGACAACTGTAATCCCAGGTACTTGGGAGGCTGAAACAGGAGAATCACTGGAACCTGAAAGGTGGAGGTTGCAGTGAGCTGAGATCTGGCCACTGCACTCCAGCCTGGGCAGCAGAGCCCCTCTCAAAAAAAGAAAAAAGAAAATGAACCAAGAACCTGAATAGATGTTTTTCAAAAGAAGACATAAAAACAGCCACCAGCGTAATGAAAAACTTTTTTTTTAAATATATATATATATATATATATATATTTTATTGCGTTTTAGGTTTGGGGGTACATGTGAAGAACATGCAAGATTGCTGCATAGGTACACACATGGCAGTGTGATTTGCTGCCTTCTTCCCCATCACCTATATCTGGTATTTCTCCCCATGCTATCCCTCCCCAACTCCCCCCGTGCTGTCCCTCCCCTTTTTCCCCCTGACAGACCCCAGTGTGTGATGCTCCCCTCCCTGTGTCCATGTGTTCGCATTGTTCAACACCTGCCTATGAGTGAGAATATGCAGTGTTTGATTTTCTGTTCTTGTATCAATTTGCTAAGAATGATGGTTTCCAGGTTCATCCATGTCCCTACAAAGGACATGAACTCATCATTTTTGATGGCTGCATAATATTCCATGGTGGATATGTGCCACATTTTCCCCGTCCAGTCTATCATCGGTGGACATTTGGGTTGGTTCCAGGTCTTTGCTATTGTAAACTGTGCTGCAATAAACATTCGTGTGCATGTGTCCTTATAGTAGAATGATTTACAGTCCTTTGGATATATACCCAGTAATGGGATTGCTGGATCAAATGGAATTTCTATTTCTAGGTCAATGAGAAATCACCACACTGTCTTCCACAATGGTTGAATTAATTTACACTCCCACCAACAGTGTAAAAGCGTTCCTATTTCTCCACATCCTCTGCAGCATCTGTTGTCTCCAGATTTTTTAATGATTGCCATTCTAACTGGCGTGAGGTGGTATCTCAATGTAGTTTTGATTTGCATTTCTCTAATGACCAGTGGTGATGAGCATTTTTTCATATGTTTGTAGGCTTCACGTATGTCTTATTTTGTAAAGTGCCTGTTCATATCCTTCGCCCACTTTTGAATGGGCTTGTTTGTTTTTTTTCTTGTAAATCTGTTTCAGCTCTTTGTAGATTCTGGATATCAGCCCTTTGTCAGATGGGTAGACTGCAAAAATTTTTTCCCATTCTGTTGGTTGCCGATTCACTCTAATGACTGTTTCTTTTGCTGTGCAAAAGCTGTGGAGTTTGATTAGGTCCCATTTGTCTATTTTGGCTTTTGTTGCCAATGCTTTTGGTGTTTTGGTCATGAAGTCCTTACCTACACCTATATTCTGAATGGTTTTGCCTAGATTTTCTTCCAGGGTTTTTATGGTGTTTGGTCTTATGTTTAAGTCTTTAATCTATCTGGAGTTAATTTTAGTGTAAGGTGTCAGGAAGGGGTCCAGTTTCTGCTTTCTGCACATGGCTAGCCAGTTTTCCCAACACCATTTATTAAAGAGGGACTCATTTCCACATTGCTTGTTTTTGTCAGGTTTGTCAAAGATAGGATGGTTGTAGATGTGTTGTGTTGCCTCGGAGGCCTCTGTTCTGTTCCATTGGTCTATATCTCTGTTTTGGTACCAGTACCATGCTGTTTTGATTACTGTAGCTTTGTAGTATAGTTTGAAGTCCAGTAATGTGATGTCTCACTAATCATCAGGGCAATGCAAATTGAAGATGAGATATCACTTCACTCCCGCTAGAATAGTTACAATAAAAAAGACAAAAGTTAACAAATGTTGTCAAGGATGTAGAGAGAAGGTAACCCTTGCACACAGTTGGTGAGAATGTAAGTTAAAACAGCCATTGTGGAGAACAGTTTGGAGATTTCTTAAAAAATAAAAATAGAACTACCATATAATTCAGCAATCCCACTACTGCATATATATGAGTATTAATATGTTGAAGAGATATCTGCACTTCCATGTTTATTGCAGCATAATTCACAATAGCCAGGACATAAAACCAACCTGTGTCCATTAGTGAAACAATGGATTTTAAAGGTGGTATATATACACTGGAGTATGTAGCCATACTAGACAATGAAATACTGTTATTTGTGGCAACGTGGATGAACCTGCAGGACATTGTTACCTGAAATAAGCTAGGTACAGAAGGACAAATTCCACTTGACCTCTCTCATATGTGAAATACTAAAAAGTTGATCCCATAGAGGCAGAGAGTAGACTGGTAGCTACCAGAGGATGGGGATATGGAGTGGTAGGAGGGCTTGGAAAATGCTGGCCAAATGATACAAAATTACAGTTAGAAGGAATAAGTTCAAGAGGTCCGCTGTAGAGCATGGCAATTAGAGTTAATGGCCATATATTGTATTCTTGAAAAGAAAGTGATCAGCAAGCCTAAAATACTGATGAACATGAAAAACATATTATGGAGAGTCCTTCTACATGACAAGAAAAACTAAAACAAAAAAGACAGCTGGATACAGTGGCTCATGCCTGTCATCCTGAAACTTTGGAAGGCTGAGGCTGGAAAATTGCTTGGGCCCATGATTTCCAAACAAGCATGGCCAATGTAGCTTGTCTCTACAAAAAATAAAAAACAGCTTGCTGTGGTGGTGCTTACTAGCTACTCAGGAGGCTGAGAAGGGGCAGGAGAATCGCTTGAGCCCAGAAGGTCTAGGCTACCTTGATCTGTGATCCCACCACTGCACCTCAGCCTGGGTGACACAGCAAGATCCTGCCTCAAAAAACTGAAAAGTAAAAGAACAGTAAAGTCAAACAAGAAACAAAAATATACCTAAAAATTTTTCTCCTAAATGGAGTGCAGGTGAAAAGTGAATGAAATTCACTTGACGAATACAAAGCCTGCTGTAGAGAAAAAAGAAGAAAAAAAGATGAAATGGGAGAAGTTTATATCATTTCAAAAGGAGAAGATGAAAATAAACTCCACCTCAACATTAGAGTAATGAGAGGAATGAAAATGGATATACAAACCTGATCATTTTCAACCTCTACTCTGCCAAATCACTGCCCTCAATTTGAGTTTTGTTTTTGAATATAGACTATTTAAAGACATAGATACATTTTTTTAAATGGTTAATCTTCTGAAGCTCCCATGAATATTACAAGGCCCAGTGAAAATCTGAAAGGAGCAAATTATTCATGAATGTCTACAAAATTGCTAATAAAAATAAGATTCATGTTGCCAAGTATAACTAATTGATATTTTAAAAATAAGCCAACATGTAGTTAGTTATTGTGTCAACAATTCATATTCATGGATAATGTGTTAGGCCCCATACTGATGATTGTATTCTATTTGGTGAAGTATATGATTGTGTCTTTTGCCTATTTTCTATTTTTTTTAACTAGTAAGAATATATACATAAAGAGACACTTATGCACATAAATTTTTTAGATAGGTGTCATTTATTGAATAGGTAGCTTGCATGTATGTTCTCAGGCTGTTGTCGATTTTCATCCCCTATCAAGATTATTCTCAGAGCAAAAGTTTTTAATTTGATGTAGAAAATATAACAATTTTCCTAATTCATTTACATGTGCAAAATTGCAGGAAGGAATATTTAGGTAAAAGCCCTAACATAGACATGAAACTACAAATTCTCCGTTGATTTGTTTATAATGAAATTAACTCCTGGTTACACAGACTCTTGACCTCCTGCAGAGGAAATTCAGTTACTAAAGACTATTAGAAGTGGTCAGTGGTTTTGAAGCAGGCGGCAGCCCATAGGTTGTTTTGTTGTTCGAGCTCTTTCTTGTAAGTCCACAAATCTTGCTTGATTTTTACTGCGGCTTGCTCGCTTTTAGCTCGACAGTTCCCTGGGAAAGTTAATGCTTGGCAGAGGAGACACTTGTGATCTTAGAATCAGGAAATTCATTAATAAGATATATTACTGAGTACTTATTATCTAGAACTTCTGTTCAATATCATCAATGCACATAATAGGAGGAATGAACCAAGCTAGAGAAGGGGCGACTTTCACCAGTGCACTGTCATAGTGTTCATTTGATGCCCTTCCCATCAAAGAAAAACATTACGTATTGTGTACGTTTATATTGTATCATAATTGTAGGCATCTATCACAAAAAAGATTAAGTAAATACTATTTGAATGGGTTGATTAATATTTAAGCACAATTCTTAAGCCACATTTAAGTTGATTCTCCATGAACTTTAGGATAGTGTTTTTCTAATTCTGTGAAAAATGACCTCAGTAGTTTGATTGGAATAGCATTGAATCTGTACATGACTTTGGGTAGTAGGGTCATTTTAATGATATTGATTCTTTCAATCTATGGGCATGGAATTGTTTTTATTTGTACTATCTACAATTTCTTTCATCATTGTTTTTTAGTTTTCCTTATAGACCTCTTTCACCTCCTTTGATAAATGTATACCTAGTTATTTTACATTTTCTGTGGTTATTGTAAAAGGCATTGAATTCTTGATTTGGTTCTTAGCTTGAAGGCTATTGGTGTATAGAAATGCTACTGCTTGTTGTGTGCTGATTTTTTATCCTGAAACTTTAATGAAGTTGATTATCAAGTCTGGAAATACGTTGGTGGAGTTTTTAGAGTTTTATAGGTATATGATCGTGTTATCAGGGAACAGAGATAATTTGACTTCTCCTTTTCTAATTTGGTTGCATTTTCTTTCTTTCTCTTGTCTGATTGCTCTGGCTAGGTGTTCCAGTATTATGTTGAATAGGAGTGGTGAGGTAGATATCTTTGTCTTTTTCCACTTATTAGGGAAAACACTTTCAATGTTTCCTGGTTCATTTTGAGATTGGCTGTGGGTTTGCCATAGATGACTCATTATTTTGAAGTATGTTCCTTGATGTCTATTTTGTTAAGGGTATTTATCATGAAAGGATGCCAGATTTTATCAGGTGCTTTTTCTGTATCTATTGAGATAATCATATATTTTTTGTTTCTAGTTCTATTTATTTGGTGAATCACATTTATTGATTTATATATGAAGAACCATCCTTGAACTCCTCTAATAAAAGCCATTTGATTGTGATGAATTATCTTTTTGATGTGGAGGTGGATTCAGTCTGCTAGTATTTAGCTAGAATGTCTGCATTTATGTTCTTCAGGGATATTGGCCTGTGGTTTTCCTCTTTTTTGTTTTTTGTCCTTGCCTGTATTTCGTATCAGGGTGATACTGGAGCAATTTCTCACCTTAAGGAGAAATCCTTCCTCTCCAATTTTTTTTGAATAGTTTTAGTAAGATTGGTACAAACTCCTCTTCTTTAATAATCTGTAGCATTTTATTTACTTTTATTATTGGCCTAAATAGAACTTCCAGCACTATTTTACACAGTAACACCCAGAGTTTATAGCCTTGGTTTGTTTCCAATTTTTTAAACACATTCATCACCATCCATACTGTAAAATAGAAATACCAGATTTGTTTATGTTACAATGGAAATGTTTTCCTCACCTCCTGGTCCTTGACAACCATTCTTTCTATCCTGTTTCTATGTATGGTCTCCAGTGATCCTCCCACCTCAGCTTGTGAGTAGCCAGGACTACAGGCACGCAGCAGCACAGCCAGCTAATTTTGAGTGTGTGTTTGTGTGTGGGGGGTGCACGCACGCTGACTGGGTCTTGTTATGTCACCCCAGCTGGTCTGGAATTCCAAGGCTCAAGCAATCCTCCTGCTTCAGCCTCCCAAAGTGCTGAGATTACAGGTGTGAACCACCACACCCAGACACTTTCAGAACTTTAAGGAATCGCTTTCTACATGTTATGAACTGAATGTTTGTGTCCCCTCAAAATTTCTGTGTTGAAATCCTAGCCTCCAGTGTATTGCTGTTAGGAGGTGGGGCCCTTGAGAAGTAATTAGCTCAAGAGGGTGGAGCTCTTATGATGGAATCAGCACCTTTATAAGAAGAGATGCAAGAGAGTTGCTTCTTGTCTTTCTTGCTCTCTGCCATGTGAGGATACAAGAAGGTGGCCCTCTGTGAACAAGGAGGTGGGCCCTCCCAAAGAATCAACCCTAATCTTGAACATCCAGCCTCCAGACTGGGAGAAATCAGTGTTTGTTGTTTAAGCCACCTAGTCTATGGCATTTTGTTAGAGCAGCCGAAACTAAGACACTGCCCCAATCATAATGATATCCCCCTACGATTCCTTCTAAATGTTTTCAAAGTTTTACCTTTCACAACTAAATCCTTAATCAACCTGGCTTTTATTTTTGGTATGGTGTGAACTAGGGATCTAGTTGTATTTATTTTCCATATTGAGGGTTTCATCAATTGTGCCAACACCATTTGTAGACTATTCTGTCCTTCCCCAATCATCTACAAGGCAACTTCTGTCTCATTTCAAGTTTCCATGTGTCATGGGTCTCTGCTGGGTTCCTGATCAATTTGTGCATCATCTTGACAACAATTTACTGTCCTAATTCCTATGGCATTATAGTATGCACACAAATCTTAAACCGTCCATTACCCACTGATCTGTACCGGGGCTCAATCTCACTGGGCCCTTCAAAGATACTCTAACTGAGAGGTAGGGAAGTTGTGGTATTTACCATCAACTCCCATTCTTCATGGCTGTTTTAAAATGGACTCAAGGTTTACTTTCACTATATGTGGTAAGACACACAGATATGGAAATGACTGTCCTGAAGGAAGGAGTTTTTGATACTGATAGGTTCCTAGAAACAACAGCCATGGCATGCTATGCAGGGATACATAGGGAGGCACCACAGTTGGTCAAGAAGTCAAAGGAGCTAGGAGAAAACATGGGCAAGAGCTTTATTTGTGGCATCCAAGGGAAAGGCAAGGCAGGGTAAGCAGGCACAGGATTAGCTATGAATAGTTTGAATAATTTCACTCGGCTCTGGGGCATAGGGCTGTCCCTGCTTGTCTGGTGATGAGGACAGATGGACAGTGGCCCAGTGTAAGAGCCCGATGAAGGAGGTAGTTGGGGGTATGGGCTTTGGATTGGCTGGTTTGCAGATGGAAGGTGCACTTGCAGGTGAGTCCTTCACTGTCTCTAGGAACTGGCTCGCCCTGGGTGGAGCAGTCTCTCCAGGATCAGCAAGGCCCCAGCTGTCAAAACATCAGGAAATATAGGAAATGAAAAGACATGATGAATATACACTGAGGGTGCTCTTGAAGGCATCAGCCCATGGCATGTATGTGGCTGGCAATGCTGAGGGCCAGGGGGAAAGAACCAACTGTCTGCTACACTATTCTTGTTTGTTTGAGACAGAGTCTCCCTCTGTTGCCCAGGCTGGAAAGCAATGGCACGATCTCAGCTCACTACTCCCTCCTACTCCCAGGTTTGAGCAATTCTCCTGCCTCCACTTCGTGGGTAGCTGGGACTACAGGCACGTGTCACCAAAAGTGGCTAATTTTGGTATTTTTAGAGGAGAGAGGGTTTCACTGTGTTAGTGACTGGTCTCCAACTCCTGACTTCGGGAGTTCCTCTCACCTCGGCCTACCAAAGTGCTGGGATTATAGGTGTGAGCCACTGCACCCGGCCTGCTACACTATTCTTGGCCCCTCAATGACTACATGAATTTTAGGATCAGCCGTCAATTTCCACAAGAAATTCTATTGAGATTTGTGTGGGAATTGCTTGAATTTATAGATTAATTCAGTGGAATATGTTTATAGCATCAAGTCCTACTATTCATAATATATATGGGATATATTTCCATTTAGTTCGTTCTTCCTTTAAGTCCCTGGGTAATCTTTATATTTGTCTTAGTCTTTCTGTAGTGCTATAACAAAACACCTGAGACCGGGTAATTTACACATAACACAAATTTATTCTCTCAGAGAAGATCAAGGCTCCAGCAGGTACAGTGTCTAGTGAGGGCCTGGTCTCTGTTTCCAAGATGGTACCTTGAATGCTGGTTCCTCCGGAGCAGACAAATGCTATGTTCTCCTGAGGCAGAATGAACAGATTTACCACCACCTCAAGCCCTTTATAAGGTGCTAATCTCATGCATGAGGGCTTGCCCTTATGACTTACTCACTTCTTAAAGGCTCCACTTGCTAATGCTATCATCCTGGCAGTTAAGTTTTAACAGGAATTTTGGGAGACACATCATGAAAGGTCTGTGGACATTTTGCTAGATATATTCCCAGGGTTTTGTTGCTATTGTGAATAGAATCTCTTTTTCTATTACATTTTCTAATTTGTTTCTGATAGAGTAATGTTAATAGGTTTTTTAATTTGATCTTGAATTCAACAACCTTGCTAATTATTTCGCTAGTCTTAATAACTTATCTGTGTATTCTTCTGGATTTTTGTGAAGACAGTCATGTGGTCTGCAAATACAGGTAGTTTTTTTCTTTACAATTTAAAAATTTTCTTCATATAATTTTTAAAAATTTTGTTATTTTTTGAGACAGAGTCTTGCTCTGTCACCCAGATGGAGTGCAGTGGTACAATCTCAGCCACTTTTTTAGTAGAGACGGCGCTTCACCATTTTGATCTGGCTGGTCTCCAAATTCTGAACTCAGGTGATCTGCCCACCTCGGCCTCCCAAAGTGCTGGGAGTACAGGCCTGAGCCACTGCACCTAGCTGATTTGTTTATTTATTTCTAGATGGAATCTTGCTCTGTTGCCCAGGCTGGAGTGCAGTGGCATGGTCTCCCCTCACTGCAACCGGGTTCAAGCAATTCTTCTGCCTCAGCCTCCAAAGTACCTGGGGATTACAGGTGTGTGCCACCACACCCAGCTGATTTTTGTATTTCTAGTAGAGATGGGGTTTTGCCATGTTGGCCAGGCTGGTCTCAAACTTCTGATCTCAGGTGATCCATCTGCCTCGGCCTCCCAAAGTGCTGGAATGACAGGAATGAGCTATTTTGCCCGGCTCATTTATTTCTATTATAGGTTGGATTACATACGTTTCTGATGTTTGGCAACTCATAACCTTAAAAAAAAAAATGGCAACTTCATATGTATCAGCTGAATGCATTGCCTAGGACCTCCAGTGCCATATTCAATAGAGACAGGGATAGAAGCTACCCTTGTGTACGTCCCAACTTTGAAAATTTCTTCTAAAATTTTACCATTAAGCATGATAATTACTATATATTCATGAAGATAGGGCCAGGTGTGGTGGTGCACACATGTAATCCCAACACTTTGGAAGGCTGTGGGGGGAGGGGAGGATCGCTTGAGCCAGGGAGATGGAGGTTGCAGTGAGAACAGATCTTGACACTGCACCTCAGCCTAGGCGACAGTAAGATCTGATCTCAAGAAAAAAATAAAAAAAAGAATGCTGGCTTGCTCATGGTACGTTATCTGATGTTGAGTCTGCACTTGCTTTACTGTAATACAACCTAATTCACCATGATGCATTGTTTGTGTGTGTGCACATTGCTGTATTTGACTTTATTATTTTATTTAAAATTTTGGAATTCATGTTCATAAAAGTTAGTAATAGCTAACTTCTATTTGGTTTTCTATGTTTTGGATATTGCTAAGTTACTTTCCTTGAAGTATTTCATTTCATCCTAGAAGGCTTATTGTAAAGGTTATTTCCCCTTTATATATGAGGAAGTTAAGGTGCACTGAAGGCAAGTCATTTTCCCTAAGGTCACAGGGAAGGTAAGTAGTGGCAGCAGAAATACAAATCCGGATTGCCTGGCTCCAGAGGCCGTACACTAAGCACTGCCCTGCAGCCTCTCCCTGTAACAGAGACCTACCATTCAGACTGTTCTATCATGAACTTTCCTTGTACATCCTTGCTCCAGTTTTGCACCAAGATTGTATTATTCTCAATAGATAATTAGATTGGTCTTCTTTTTCTTTATTATACAAATACTCATCAAACTTTTATAAAAACCTATTCCATCCTATCACCTTTGCTAGCCTGACTTCTACAGTTTTGCAGTGGCCTCCAGGTTTTACGGCATTTGCGAGCTCCCGTCCTGGGGATACTGGGGAGGTATACACCCCATAAAGCCAGGAATACAGACACAGATCAGCAGCAGACTCTCCCACCCTCCAGCATCCTTTCTCTTTTTTTTCTGAGATGGAGTCTCACTCTTGTCGCCCAGGCTGGAGTGCGGTGGTGTGATCTCAGCTCACCGCAACCTCCACCTCCCAGGTTCAAGCGATCATCCTGCCTCAGCCTCCTGAGTAACTGGGATTACAAGCACTTGCCACCACACCTGGCTAACTTTTTTCTATTTTTATTAGAGACAGGGTTTCACCTGTCCTCATCAGAATCACTGGATCATGACTGACCCCTAGAGGCAGATTCTCTGCTTAACTGTCACCTCATGGGTTGGAATGTGACCCTCAAAGCTGCTGTAGAAGCTTCCACCTATCCTGGACCATGCTTGCCATCTGTGGGGGAAAGTCCTGTCCTTTATCTTGTTAGCCCAGCTAGCCTCACAGGCATTCAGCAGATTGGAAAGCCTGAGCATGTGCTGTGCTGGGCAGGGCTCCCCGGTGCCTTTTTGGAGGGAGTGAGCTGGAGTGCATTCCAGCCCCTAGCATGTTGCTGTTTATTCCCACCCCTCATCCCCACCCCCCTACACATTCACAAGTACAAACACAGGCACAGTCATGGGCACACACCGCCCTGGACAGCACCATTTCCAGCCTCAGCAGGGTGGTCTCCTTATGGAGAAGTTAATGAGACACTAAAGAAGGCTCAGGGGTTAGGGAGGACCTCTGTCAGAAAAAGGCTCTTAGACCTGGTTCTGCCTCTGACTTGCTGGGGGTCCATGAGAAAGTTGCTTCCCTTCTTTGGTCCCAGTTTCCCCAGCTGAGAAATGGAGGGTTGAGCCAAATGGTCTAAGATTCTGGGAACCTCTAAGTCAGAGCGTATAGCTGGTGGTCAAGATGAGGGAGAGGCCCTCGGGGTCAGCCGAATACCTGAGAGGCAGGACAGGTCCAAAGGTGAGCAGCCTCAGCACATCAAGTAGGCCGGGAGCTGGAGAGTGAGCCCCACAGCCTGCAGAGCAGCCTTGGACATGGGAGTCCACTCACACCAGCCTGGTGGGACTTAAGAGATGTGGGGTCCAGCCTCCCCTAATGTTGCAGGGCTGGGGGCTGGGAGCTGCAGATTCTGCCCCCACAGTTGCTTTAGATGTGCCAGATGAGCTGGGGCAAGACACACCCCTCTCTATGAAATGAGCAGCCCATCCAAATAGATACACCATGAACGGCTGTGGAAGAAACCCAGCTGTACCCTGGGGATGGACTGGCTTCCAGGGTACTCAAGCAGTGGCCTCTGGAGGAAGGGAACAAGGTAAGAGAGGCAGGGCTCAAAATCTAGGCCCAGCCTCCAAGGGAACCCCCTCTGGAGAGCCCAGGTCAGTCCCGGAAATACAGCAGGTAGCAGGTGCACTAGGAGCATGTTTCACAAGGCACCCAATATTGCATCTGCTCAGAGAGGCAGCCAGCTGGAAAGTGGATGCAGTAGGCAGGGTGGTGACTGCTCCCTATGGCCAGGAATCCAGCCCAGCAGCCACCCAAGTCCACCTCAGGCCTGTGAGCTGGCCCTTGCGGGGGGGATGTAATTGACTCCTGAGCCTGGACAGCCAGGCAGCCCTTTGCCTGCATCCCCACCCCCACCTCTCCATCCCCCTCATTCCCCAATTCTCCCACCTGCTCCCCTGCCCCAGCACTTGCCTCTACTCACTCTCATCTCTTTTCCTGCTCCCAGGCTCGCCTGCTCACATGTCCTTGACTCTCCTCTGAGTCTCCCTCTTTCCAAGCCACGCCTCTCTACTTGACACATCCTCCCCAATGGCACCAGAGTACACAAGGTTAACGCTGCACCTCACCTTTACTCCCAGGCATGGAAGGGAGATGACATGAAGAGCCAAACACCAATTGGCAAAAGATCTGGAGTATGCAGAGGGGCAGATCTGAGGCTGTGGAAGCTCTGGGGGTTCCCTGCAGGAAGCTGCATTTAAGCTGGATCTTGAATGTGGCTCTGAGCTGAGACCTCTCCCTGAAGCTCCAGACCAGGAGCCAGCTGCCAGCTGGACCCCTCCATTTGGTGTCTCAAAGGAAGCTTGCATTCTGGAGGTCTAACTCTGAACCCAGAAAATTCCCCCATCTCAGCCCTGTTTCTTCTTAGGGAAATCACTATCTCATACCCAGTTCTGCACCAAACCCACATTTGAATAATGGGGCTCTTTCCCTGCACTGCCCTGCCCTGCACTGTGAGTGCTCTGGATGAGCCAGTGCCAAGAGGAAAAGAGCTAATGCCAAACCAAACCATGTGAGGCTTAATTCCAACTTTAGCTGTGAGAGCTGTGGGTAGGGAAGGGCCCTAGTCCAGTTTGCTGTAGAAAGACCAGCCTGCTACTGTCTGGTATATGGATGGCAGGGGCAGAGTATGGATGGAAAGACAAGGAGGGCCAGGCTGGGGAGGTATGGACATGGCAGCCTCTGCAGGCCCAGCTCCTGCATCCCAGTGAGTGGCCTCTGCAGGCCCAGCTTGTTCCTCAGAGGCCGTCCAGGCCCAGTTCTTGGAAGCCTTTTGGTGGCCCCTCCAGGCCCAGCTTGATCCTCTTGTGGCCTCTCCAGGCTGAGGTGCTGCCTCCTGGCTTCCTCTCTGGGCCCAGCTCTTCCTCCCAGCTGTGTCCACAGGCCCACCTCCTCCCTCACCTCACAACAACCTCTGTGGACTCAGTCAGTTCCCGCCCAGCTCCTGGTGGCCTCTGTAGACCCAAAAGGTCCTCAAGTCAAGCTTTCCAGGGCCACCCAGCTCATGCCTCATGGTGGCCTCTCCAGGCTCAGCTCCTGCCCTCCAACAGCATCTCCAGGCCCAAAATTTCCTCAAGTCAGCTTCTCTCAGCTGGGCTCCGGCTTCCTCCCAGTGGCCCTGGCAGGCCTAAATGGCCCTGAAATCGACCTCTCCAGGCCCAGCTCCCGCCCTTCCAGCAGCCTCTCTGGGCACAAAACTTTCTGATGTGGGCCACTCCAGGGCCAGCTCCTGCCTCCTGTCTGACCTCTCCAGGCTCGGCCTCTACCTCCCTCATGGCAGCCTCCCCAGACCCAGCTCTTCTTCCTTGCTGGGTCTACAAGCTCAACTCCTGCTTCACAACAACCACGTTTGTCCCAGCTCCTGCCCAGCTCCCAGCAACCTCTGTAGACTTTAGTTTTTTCCAAATCAGGCTTTCAAGGCTTTCTTTTGGCCTACTGGTGGCCCAGACAGACCCAGCTCCTGTCTGACCACATCTTCTTCAGCACAGCTATTCCCTATATGGGCCTTTTCTGGCCTTGTTACTACCTGTTTTTCAGCCATTTTGGCAGGTCTTTCATTTGCCTCACAGTGGCCTCTTCAGCCCCATCCTCAGTGTCACATCTGCCTCTGAAGATTCAGCTTTTCTTTTCATAGTGGCCTTTCTTATACCAGCTTGTGCCTCACCATGGTCTCTGCAGGCTTATCTTCTACCTCTTAGTGGACACTCCAGGCTCATCTTCTGCCTCATGGTGGTTTTTTCTGCCCTGCACTTGCCTCACAGTGGCCTCTTCTGGATCCAGCTCTGTAAGTCTTTGACCATCAATAGCATCAAAAAGCCCAAAGCTTCCCTGGACTCTCATTTGTTCACTTTTTAGCAGTGTGCCTTGGCTAAACACCTGTCTCCACTTTTAACCTGGAGAGTGTGTTTTTGACAGATTTGTAGTAATTTCTGCCTGTGTCTTTTTACAGTGATGTCTCTTTTATTTAATGTCTCATGGTTTTTGTTGTCTTCTGGGGGTTCAGAAGGAAATGGGACTCTGCTTGGGCTGTTTGTCTTTGCCATGGACGTGGTATCTTCTCATGTCTTCTTTTTTTTTTTATTTTTTACAGTTAATTTTTTTTCCTTAGGTCTTGCTCTGTCACTCAGGCTGGAGTGTCATCATGTGATCATGGCTCCACTGCAGCCTTGGCCTTTTTGCCTTCACTGATTTTCCCAAGTCAGCATCTTGAGTAGCACAGACTTTAGGCATATGCCACCATCCCCGACTAATTGCTGATTTTGTTTGAGAGGGTGGTTCTCACTCTGTTGCTTAGGCTGGTCTTAAACTTTTGGACACAAGAAATCCTCTTGTCTGTGCCTCTCAATGTGCTGAGATTACAAGCATGAGTCATCATCCGTGGCCTGTTGTTTGCTTGCCATGAAGTATTAAGAATTTACTTTTTGATTAATATACTATGATTATATACATTTGTGAATATATAGATATTTTAAAGTTTTCTAGGATACCAATTTTTTTCTTCTTTTCTTTTTTGAAGCACCTACTGCTTTGTCATTCAGGCTGAAACACAGTGGTGTGATCTTGGCTCACTGCAACCTCTGCCTTCTTGGCTTAAGTCATCCTCCCACCTCAGCCTCCTGAGTAGCTGGGACCCTAGGTAAAAGCCACCATGCCCATCTAATTTTTATATTTGTTGTAGAGATGGAGTCTCACCATGTTTCCTGGGCCAGTTTCAAACTCCTGGGCTCAAGTGATCCTCCCCCCTCAACCTCCCCCTGTGCTGGGATTACAAGCGTGAGCCACTCCACCTGACCTGCCATTCTCTTTTCATGGATCATTAAGAATTTACCTTTTTTTCTTGAGACGGAGTTTTGCTCTTATTGCCTGGGCTGGAGTACAGTGGCATGATCTCGGCTCACCACAACCTCCGCCTCCCAGGTTCAAGCAATTCTCCTCCCTCAGCCTCCCCAGTAGCTGGGATTATAGGCATGCGCCAACATGCCCAGCTAATTTTGTATTTTTAGTAGAGAAGGGGTTTCTCCATGTGAGTCAGGCTGGTCTCAAACTCCTGATCTCAGGTGATCTGCCCTCCTTGGCCTCCCAGAGTGCTAGGATTATAGGCAAGAGCTACCACGCCCAGCAAGAATTTACTTTTTAATTAGTATACTATAAATATATATGTAGATATGTGTGTATATATTTACATAGCATACACACACTCCCACATAGACATTGTGAAAGAGATATTTCCATATCTAGAAATTGATAAGCTGCTTTCAGCTTTTGAAACCACCCTTAGCACAGACATGAAAGAAGTACAAGTTGTCATTATTAATGACCATGGACCAAGATGACCATGAGTCAATGTACTTTCCACCTCAATCACCTTCCAGCAGAGCATCTCAAAGGGCTGAATATATCTGAACATCATACCCTTTCACATAGATTAGGATGCTTTGTAATTATTACTTGAGACCTCAGTGTGACCCTCATCAGTGTGAAATCAGAAACTATTTCCCAAATCATAGAGATGTTGAATTACAGGTTTGGTCAGGAAATAGTTATTGCATTTGGTTTATCATGACAAGCTCCTGACCTAGGCAGATGGAATATTGCAGAAGAGAGAGAGAGAGAGAGAGAGAGAGAGAGAGAGAGAGAGAGAGAGAGAGAGTGTGTGTGTGTGTGTGTGTGTGTGTGTGTACATTATTGCACACAGATGTGGGGGTAGAAGTAGGGGGTTGAATTTGCTAAAACCAGAAGGGGACAGGCTGCTGGGAGGGGCACTTGTTTGGGCAGCAGCTGTATAACTCTAGAGTTGAGAAATAATTGTAAGCCTCAGTTTTGTCTCCTGGAACATAAAGATTGTAATTCCTGCCTTGATGTGTCAAGTAGATGGTCCGCTTCATGCAAAATATCTAGTATATAATAGGTGCTGAATAAATACTACTTTCTGTAGCTCATTCTTAATCACTGCTTGTTTTAAAAAGTTTAGAATAATAAAGGCTTTTGTAAAAATTATTTATAATTATTATATAAAATCCAAGTCCTATAGAAAAGTACAAAGAGGCTGGGCACGGTGGCTCATGACTGTAATTCCAGCACTTTGAGAAGCCAGGGCGGGCAGATTACTTGAAGTCAGGAATTTGAGACCAAAGTGAGCAACATAGCAAGATCCCATCTCTATAAAAAATTAAAAACCAGTTATGGTAATGTGCACCTGTAATCTCAACTACTTGGGAGGCTAAGGCAGGTGGATCACTAGAACCCAGGAGTTTGAGACTTCAGCCTGAGCAACAGAGTGAGACCCTGTCTGAGAGAGAGAGAGAGAGAGAAAGAGAGAGAGGGAGAGAGGGAGAGTACAGAAAAGCAAGTAATAAATAATGAAATTATAGCTGGACACGATATATCACACCTGCAATCCCAGCACTTTCGAAGGCCAAGGTGGGTGGATCACTTGAAGTCTGGAGTTTGAGACCAACCTGGCCAACATGGCAAAACCCCATTTCTACTAAAAATTCAAAAATAAGCCAGGTGTTGTGGTTGGTGCCTTTAATCTCAACTACTGAACAGGCTGAGGGGTGACAATCTCTTGAGCCTGGGAGGCAGAGGTTGCAGTGAGCCGAGATTGTACCATTCCACTTGAGCCTAGGCAACAGAGTGAGACTCTGTCTCAAAAACAAAAACAAAAGGTGATAATTAATTTAAAACTCTTTTTGTGCAAATAGGTAGTTAGATAAATAAATAGATTAAAAACAACTACATATTTTGTATGTGTTTTAGTTTAAATATATATAAATTTTATTTTGCTTGATACTACGCAAGCTAAAGAAACAGAAGCTGAAGTAAGGTGGCAACATTTCTGAACTTCAGATAAATGGGCAAGTGATATCTTTTCATTCAACATTCATTAGAATTATGAAAAAAGATAAAAGTGTCATAATTGTTTTTAAGCTGCAGTTTCTATTTCCCCCCACAGCTGCTTCAAAATCTATTTTCTATTTTTGAAATTGGTGCATATTTGAGATTTTCTGTTTAATGTGTGTATACTCAGAGGACATCTTTCTTGGGAGAATATTCTTGATTCATTTTCCCTGTTTTTAGATCTTTCTTTAAGTTCTGACTCTGTTGTCATCTGGTTCTGGCTGGGGCTATGGGAAGGTCTGAGGCTGGCTGGACGTTCTTCTACATATGCATGATGTTTTCCTGCCAAAAGGCCAGTGGAGTATTTTTTTCATCATTGAAGTTCAATAGCTTAGCCAGATGGCTCTAGGCCAGTCATTCTGTATTAGTTTTTCCAGGGATATGGTGTGCCCTTTGACTATTGATTATGTACTTCCCTATCTCTGCATTCCTTCCTTCCTTTCTTTTTCACTCTCTCTCCTTTCCCTCCCTCCCTCCCTCCCTCCCT